>PVJS01015595.1:0-38689 GCA_004027185.1 Glis glis
GTCTCACGAAGTTGCGGAGGGCCTCACTAAGGAGAGAGAGAGAGACAGAGAGAGACAGAGAGAGAGAGAGAGAGAGAGAGAGAGAGAGAGAGAACAAGAGAGCTGAGGCTGGCCGCAAACCTGGATCCTCCGGTCTCCGCCTCCCAAAGTACTGGGATTACAAGCGTGCGCCACCACGCCCGGCTTCAAAGTATATTTCAACATCATATGCTTTGGGTTTTTTGTTGTTTGTTGTTGTTGTTGGTTTTGGTACTGGGGATTGAAGCCAGGGGCATTTTACCTTTCAGCTATTCCTCCAGCCCTTTTGATTTTTTATTTTGAAAAAGGGTCTAAGTTGCTGAGGGCCTCACTAAATTGCTGAGACTATCCTTGAACCTGTGATCCTCCTGTCTCAGCTTTCCAAGTACTGGGATTATAGTGTACAGCACCACAACTGGCAACATATGCTTGATTACTTTGAAATTACAATTACTGGATCAACTTAAACTTCTTATAGGATATATTGAATCTTTAAACAAAAGAATTCTTATTTCTGGGCACTAGAACTTCAGTAGTATGTAAGTAAATAATTACTAAGTATGTAAAATATATGTAAAGCACTAAATGTACTAGAAAGTGTTATAGTGATACTAAATCATCTGTGCATTTATCTTACACAGATCCAACTATATGCTTAGGCTGGTGAGAGAAGAGAGGAGCTGGGAGAGAGTGGGAAAGAGGAAGGGAGGGTGTGGCAGATTGTGTTTTCCCAAAGACGGCTGCAACAACTCACCCAAGCCCATGGGCTCTTCTGCAGTGTTACCCTACCCCACCCCCATCAAGAGCAGAAGTGTAATTCTCTACCCTCTTGAACCTGGGTGGGCCCTGCTACTGCTTTCACCAACAGAATTCAGTGGAAGCCTATAGCCCTTAACTTGCCTGCACATTCTGCTTTCTGCCTCTTTGTTTGCACTAGGCAAAACCAAAAGTCATGTAAAAAGTCCTTCGATACCATCCCCTAAAAAAGCTCCAGCTACTTATATGAAGTAGAAACAGCTGTTCCAGATGTGAGATTGAAAGTATCATCTCATATGTCTATTCCAATTGGGCCTTCAAATAACTCCAGCCATGGCAGCCATCTAACTACAACTGCACAAGAGACCTTAAGTGAGAAGTGTCCCACAGAGCCCAGTGAACCCAAGAACTGTGAGAAATAGTGATGAATCGTGTTATGCTCCTAGGTTCTGGGGTGATTCATTAGATCTCAATAGATATTTGAAGGAAAAAATAAAGAATATAGATAAAATGATTGGGAGATTTTATTGCCCTCTTACCTGTTAATGTCAATTGGAGTCAGTCATTCTCTGACTGAGCTGAGAGATCTGAATTAACTGTTTTGTTGGTATTGCACACCATGCACCTTTCATAATGCATCTCATGCTATAGTGACAGTGATCTAGAATGTTTAAAGACTCTGGTTCTTCATATAACATGGCTATGAATGCAAACCAGGCACTTTATCTTGTGATCAGCTGAGGAAATAGCCATCCCTTTACAACTGGAGGAAAAAAATGGCTCTGCTGCCCTTACTGAGAAATGTCAGTCTCCAATACAGAGCTTTGTGAGGGATTTTCAAGACTAATTTTGACTTAACATGGATTTTGCCTTATAGGCTGACTTTAGAACCTATTAATGATATATGTATATATTTGTGATGATGACTGCAATGTTGATGATGATAACAGAGGAAAAGGACAAGGAGCACATGCCAACCACTGAGTGGATTTAGTTTATGAATGGGCTCTTCCTACCTTTGGCATACCTGAACATTAACAGCTACTAACTGAATCATAATTTGTTTATGTTTAAAACATTTCTATGCTTCCAATGAATAAAGTATCATTTTATTCTTGGAGGGTCTATCTCCCAAATTGAAAGAAACTGATCCTTATCCAGTCAAATCTAATATAAATGAATAAAAATCTTTAAGACTTCAAAACTAAAAGGTGTGGATTCAAGTTAAAAGAAGCTTTTAGTAGACCAAACCCTTTCAAGTTTTCTTTAGGAAAAAAAAAATCAAAGTAGCTAACATCCTAAGAAATTGTCCCATACAGTCAAACGATCATTACTGTCTTTATGTGTTTTTCTTATTACTATACAGAGACTCAACATTTTGCTTAATTTCATGAAAATATAAACTGGGTGTTCCTGTCTACTCTCAAGAGTAGACTCCTGTGTTTGTGAAATGTCTTATTTTCCTTCTGAGATTCCTATTATGTGGTATAACATAAAATGGTTATTGGTAAAGGTAGTTTCACCAATCTCTGTTAAATTAGCACTTCTTTTTGATTATTAAGCTTTCAATTGATTTTTACTCAAAAGTTTGCAATGGAAAAATAATTATAACATATAAAAGAAAAAGGCCGCCAGGCGTGGTGGTTCACACTTGTAATCCCAGTACTTGGGAGGCTGAGACTGGATGACCCGGGTTCATGGCCAGCCCCAGCTACTTAGTGAGGCCTCCACAACTCAGTGAGACCCTATTTCAAATTAAAGAATAAAATAGGGCTGGGAGTGTAGCTCAGAGGTAGAATGCCCCTGGGTTCCATCCCCAGTACCGCAAAAAAAGAAAAGAAAAGAAAAGAAAAGAAAAGAAAAGAAAAGAAAAAGGCCACTAAATCATTGGTAACCCACAAATACCCAGATATACTACCACTATTGATACTTTGATATTTGGATATAGATTCTTTTTTGTTTCCATGAGATTTTATTATGATGATTTTAACTGGAAACATGCGCTATAATTTTGTAACCTGATTTTCTGGCTGAATGAATACTTTGTTTTTTTTTTTTTTTTTGCAGTACCGGGGATTGAACGCAGGGGCGTTCTACCTCCGCGCTACGCCCCCGGCCCTATTTTTTAATGCTTTATTTTTGAAACCGGGTCTCACGAAGTTGCGGAGGGCCTCACTAGGTAGAGAGAGAGAGGGAGAGAGATAGAGAGAGAGAGAGAGAGGGGGACAGAGAGAGAGAGAGACAGAGTGAGATAGACCGATCGATCTATCCATTGATCGATCGTGCGCGTGCATGCGCGCTGAGGCTGGCCGTGAACCCGGATCCTCCGGTCTCCGCCTCCCAAAGTACTGGGATTACAAGCGTGCGCCACCACGCCCGGCTGTGGCTGAATGAATACTTTGAATTTACGGTTTCCCCCTCTTTGACAACACATATTGAGGAGGTAGAAATAAGTAGGCAGATAGGGCCAGAGGGCCACAGTGGAAAAACTTCATTTCGTGAGAGGGGACAGAGGCTAACTAGCTTTCAAAGCTCCTGAAAAGATCAGACTTCCCATATGTCAAGTGGTAATGAGATCAGAAGCCTCCTGAGATTAACCAGAGCTTCACAAAAGTTCAGTTGTTCCTGCTGATAAGCAATCCCAGGAGATTCCCTGGAGAGTCCAGGAAACAGAGTCTGGAACTCCAACAGAGAGAAGAAGACTCAATAGACACTATGCAAACACTCTATGCAAATCGCCAAAAATGCCTCTGAGGGCCCAGCTGGAAAGGAGACTCAAAGACGTATATAAACCCCTAGACTGGCCACTGTAAATGGTTACTCATTCTGGGAACTCCTCCCTTTTGGGAGCTTTTCTCTCTCTTTCAGGTCATGTTAGTTTTGAGAGAAAACAGTATGTAATTGATGGCACTTGGCCTGGGCAACTCCCAGGTAATGACCAGAAGACACCCGCTGGAGATGGAGGCTGACCAAGGCCCCTTAGGGTGGCCTGCACCTCTCTTTGGTAGATTGTGTGGACTTTGGGAGAAAGCCGTTTGCAATTGACGGCACGTGGCTTGGGCCACTCCTAAGTAGTGTCCAGAGGCAGCTGCCGGACTCCAGGGTCCCTGTTATCCTCAAGGGTGTGCTGCCGCTTTTCCCCTTCCCTTTCTGTTGTCTGCAAGTGTCATTCTTCTCACTTCATAGACAAGAACTCCAGTAAGAAAAATGTCTTTCATAGTTCATATAGAAGGAGGTACTCTATTTTTACAAAAAGAGGTCACATGGTACATAGCCAATCCTTAAGCACTAAGGAAATAAATATGGTTTAGTAGACTGAAACAAACAAAACACAGAATTTGAACACCAAGGCTAGAAACAGCTGGATGAGAATGACTAGCAGGTTATCCCTGTGGCAGGAATGGTGGCAAATATCTAATCCAGTGTCCTCAATCTTTAGTCCTCAGGCAGCAGCACCTCAATTTCTGAGAACTCTCCAGTACTGGCATGTCTTGGGCTCCTCCAGACTTACTGAATCAGAAACTCTGGGGTGGAACCCAGCAATCTGTGCATTAGCAAGCCCGTCAGGTGGTTCTAATGCATGCTAAAGTTTGAGTTACACTGCCCCCAAAATGAGAACAATCACAGTCCAGGCTGCACATTAGAATCCTCTTGGTGGTTTCTACAATTTACTAATGCCTGGATGCTACCCTAGCCCCAGTCATTTCAGCCCCTCAGTTGGTGTTTTGTACAATATCCACAGATGATGCTAATAAACAATCAATACTGAAAACTGGTGACCTAACACATGTTTAAATCCATCAAGCTGAATTAAAAATTGAGAAAAAACTACATAAAGCTGAGAACTTTGGTATATTCTGGCATAGTAACTGAATTATTGTACACACATTTAAGGGAGCATCATCTACTTGATTTTATTTCAGTAGGCCAATATTTTTAAAAAAATGAAGATGGCCATGGTGGCACACACCTATAATCTAGTATTTCAAAGTCAGCCTCAGCAACTAGGTGAGACCCTCAGCAATTTAATGGGACCCTATTAAAAATATATATATATATATATAAAAGGTCTGGGGGTATAGCTCAGAGATAGAATGCCTCTGGGTTCAATATCTAGTACCAAAAAAAGAAAAAAAAGATGAAAAATACTTTTGAAGATAAATTTTCAGTATTATTTAGAAATAAGTGTTATTAGTTCATATATTTTTGGCCTAAACTTTAGAGATTTTATACACAAAGAAAGCTTATAATTGCAGTCATGTATGGCGAACATCTTATTTGTCTAGTCCAGGACTTAGATATAGCAACTTAAAACTTACAGGTGACAGCAGCCACTGAGCATAAAAGTAACAGTCCTATACCCTTAATAATACTAGGAAGTATCATGGCACAACAACAGTATAAGCACAACTTTCAAGTATCAAACATTTTCATAAGTATCATCTTAGTTCTTGTAATAACACTGTGTGGTACATCGGATAACACTTACTGGACAAAGTAATATTAACAGTGAGGATCTTGAATCATTAGGAAGACTAAGTTTTGTTCAAAATGTTTTGCTTAATGAGATCAGTCAATCACAAAAAAAGAAGGGACATATATTTTCATTAATATGTGCAACTTAGGGAGTAGTGGGGACACACAAGGGACTCCAGTTGACAATGGAGAACCCTCAGTGGGGCAAGGGAAGTGGTACAAGGGAAGGGGAAGGGCAAGAAAGAAGCGAATCAATAGAATTACTATCATAAACAATATGTACATGTGAGAATATACCACCATCATTCTCAGTACTTCATACAGGTGGGGGGAGGTGGGGGGACACTAAGAGCTGTGTGCATGTATGTTAACATCAAATAGATATTCATTGTAATGTGAGACTCTAATGCACCAATAAAAGTACATTAAAAAATGTTTTGCTTACGAAGACAAGACACAAAGTAGGCAAAGACTTTCCACACAGAACTCAAAAGCACAGGCACAGAAGAGAATTGAATAAGAAAATAAGAAACAGAATAGGCAAAGTTTTCTTAGGCAGGTCAGAAAAATCAATAACCATTAAAAATACAATCCTAGTTAAGTCTAACTTATTTTTTTAAAAAAGTTCTGTTCATCAAAAGATAATAATAAGAGACTGATGTGGCAAGACAGACAGACAGATGACATTCATAGCCGACTATAGATTCAAACCCAAAGTATAAAAAGAACTACCACAAATCAGAGAAAGAGCAAAAAACAAAAACAAAAACCACAAAAAACCCCAAGCAGTATGATTTTAAAAATGAGCAAAAGACTCAAAGAGGCATTTGCAAAAAGGATATCCAAATGGCTGATTAAAATATGAAAAAGTAGTATCATTCTTTTCAGGGAAATGTAAATTAAAACCACATTGACTACTAGTACACACCCACCAGAATGCTAAAATTTTAAGCAATTTTATGACCTAGCAATTCAACTCCTGATATATATCCAAGAAAAGTGAATGCAGTTGCTCACCAGAAGACAGGTTCACCAATGTTCTTAGCAGTTTTGTTCATAATGGGGAAAATTTAAATGCACATTAACAGAAGAATGGATAAATATTGGTTGAATATTATATAGTAATAAAAAGAATAAATTGCTTGTATATGAATGGGTAGATTAAAAAATGTTTTGTTGGGCAGGCAAGAGTTCAGATGCAAAAGTGAACTATAGGGATCCATTTTGACATAACTACAGTCATATTGGTCATAACCACCACTTTGTCAGGTGACCTAGCATGCATAACAAGCCCTAAATGACAAATAGTCATTAAGGCAAGCGAGTTGTGCCAGCCACTCACACCTAAATTGTGACATGTAGTTTCTGGGAAAGGCTAAACACATTACAAGTGAATTCAGCCCACCTCTGTCTAGCTTAGCACATTGCCCCTTTCCTCCTGCCTTGGGGTGCCGGGATCCTCCTGTGTTGCCACCACCCAAGTCAGGTTTCTCTCCCTCAGTGCCCAATAAACTGCAGTTTGCAAAATCCTGGGTCTGTCTGCCTTTTTCGCTTTAGTCTCTGGCCCCTTCTGTCCTTGTCATCCGATTCTCATACACCAGGACTGTCTTTTCCAAAACAAGAAACTATAGTATGAGTCCATTTATATGAAGATCAAGAATAGTGACACTAATGGATGATGACACAGCCCAGAACAGTGGTTTCCTGTGTGGGACGAGCGGACACAAGGAGAAAGGCACTGAAGGAGTGTTCTGGGGGAATGTTCTCTCTCTTAATCAGAGAGTACATGCTCTTGAGTTTAGTGCATTGTCCTGTATGGCACACTCAAAAAAAAAAAAAAAAGACAAGAAAAAGCATAATCTGCTGTCAAAAGGCAACATCTAAAATAATCCCATCAAGAGCAGCTTTATTGCTTATGGAATTTAAACCCACAGTTATCCAACAGAGATCCCTTTAGGATTTTGTCTCATCATCTTTTACCTTATGAATAGTATTCAAGTTAGATTTCTCAATTTGTTAATAAGAGGGAATGAAAAAACTAACCTAACTTTTCATCTCCCTGGATCATCCATATAAATGTCCTCCATCTGAAAAGAGGTCCTGTTTTTCAACCTCACCATAATTTCCTCTCCAGATATTGGTTGTTGAAACTTGTCTAAATAGGGTAGCAAAAGTCATGTTTTCTAGTTATATTCTGTTGTTGAGGCAAAATGAGACTCTTGAATTCTGGATATGCACCATTTTATACTGGATAAAATTTATCATCTCTAAAATCAAGTTCTTAGAATATGTTATATTAAATCATCCATATCTAAACAGAACAATTAGAATATGGAACCAGTAATATCATTTTCAGAAATGGCAAAAAGAGGATAACTGAAAAATGGCATTTTTTATTCTGTTGCTAACTTACTGATATGTTTTCATAAGTAAACAGTTGCAGGATATTATGGTGAATATTGAATCTATATCTTCAAATATTGATGTTGCTGCTCTCAGACTGGTCAAGACAGAGGAGGATAAAAGATCATTCTCTAAATTGACACCAGCTGCTTCTTAACAATCACCACGTGCATTCTTATCTTGCTGACCAATCAAAAGTAGGCCCCTTAAAAGCAAACATCTGCTGCCCATTTATAGTAATTTCTACATGAAAACAGGTTTATCAAAAACAACTTAAGCTTTGCCAACACTGAACATGTGTTCCCAGAAAAATGATCTTTGTCTCAACCATACAGTGATTTCTAATTCTATATCCCTCAATACTTAACAAAACACAATCTTCACAATACCTTTACTTCAAAGTGCTTTACAAGGTAGCTTTTCAATTTTACCCATTCCCCCCATACCTGTCTCACCTCTTCAGGGTGCAGAGAGCATCTGACTTGGCGAAAAGAGACACCAAACTGGCTACCTTCCCACTTTGAGTTGAGCATGATTTTAAAAAATTACACTGAAGTATAGTACTATGGATGTGGAAGCCAGACTGCAGGGATTCACAAGTTAAAAAAAAAGAACTCAATTAAATCTAGACATTATTTCCATTGCTGTTGCTATTATTACTATTAATTATATAACACAACAAATAGAATTTAGAATCTAGGGATGCTGGTGGGCATGCAGTATAATTGAAATATTTTAGCTATATAAATTCAGAAGGAAATTGTAGGGGTTGAAATTCTAATTATAAGTGTTTGCTATTTTAATTTTTTTGAGGAGAGCCAACAATTCAATTAAAACAAATGCAACATTCCATTTATATTTCATTGACATTTTGAAGCTCCATTCCACTTTAAAAAACTTGTTGTATATATAAAAAAAACTCACTTTAAGTTCATTCATGGGATCTGAATTTCTGCTGCATTTACATCTCTATATTGTTAAAATGATGAATTCCCTCTACCAAGGAATTAAAAAAATCTCCAAATCACTGATAAAATATAATATTTGTCAAACCAATGATGTCTTATACATCTCATTCTCTACTTCATAAGTTAGCATTTGTTTGTGAGCTGTAATAAACCTCCAAAAAAGTTCTGGAGACTAGACCATGCTAAATTGGTCTAAGATTTGGGTATCCCTTTACCCTGAAGGGAACAAAAGGAGATTGAACATTATGAATCATGTGAGTTTTTAAATTTTTCCACCTTCTTCCAAAAAGAATTACAAAAAGCCATTTCCTAAATCAGCAGGGAGAGAATCATGTGTTCATATTTCCATCTTGAGCTTGTCATGGCATTTTTAGTGTTGTTTTCAAGAGTAATAAGGCCCATAAAATGTCACTCAAAACCCACCACCAGCAGGGAATGTGTTGGAAGCTGTTACATAATCAGCATGCCTGTTTCAGCACAACACAAGTGACATTTTTTCATGTCAACAGTGAATTCATGACTTTAAATCTCAGATTTCTGGTGCATCCAAATTGCCAAGAAAGCCAGGACCATGGCATTCTGAGCAGCCTGAGTCAAAACCCAAGTGTTCCATGGCTCTCCCAGCTCTCCCTCCCCCAGTAATGGAACTAGAGGGAGGAGGTGCAAGGCAGGGCAGAGCAGGGCACTCCTAACAGCTACAGGAAAGGCTGTAGGAACCCAGGCCTGTGCAAGCAATCAGCTGACACTCACCCTCAAACAAAAACTTGGATGCTGATGTACTCCATAATTTCTACAATGCAACCTCACTTACTATACAACCCGATGTCCGCTGCACTGTGCCCTGGGTTTGTATTTATCACATAGATTTTCAGTTTTATTTCTGTATTAAAACTAGCTATGATATTACAGTTGTCTGAGTCCCACATTGTCCTATAAATTTCAGATTGAAAATACACATTGAACCACCATGCTAAGAGCACCTCCTTGGATGCTCTCTCCTCAGCATATGCTTTAGCCCAGAAACATTGTAAATGATTTGTGTAACAAAGTTTCTTGAGCTTCCTTACACTTTTCACTCACAAACTTCAGTTAACAGTTCTGTGGGTATGCAGACTGAATGAATATTCTATAGTAGGTGACAATATGGGGAGTAGAAAAAAAAGTGAGTAGAGAGGAGAAGGCCACTAGTGAAGAGGGAGAGGGGGAAGAGGAGGCCATGGAGGAAGAGGAAATGGACAAAGAAGACATGGAAGTACAAAGAAAAAGGAGGTAAAGATAAGAAGAAAA
Organism: Glis glis; assembly: GCA_004027185.1. NCBI lineage: Eukaryota > Metazoa > Chordata > Mammalia > Rodentia > Gliridae > Glis > Glis glis. The sequence goes on from PVJS01015595.1 coordinate 9,909, forward strand.
GGATGAGAGAGAGGAGGGGGAAAAAAAGAGGAAAAGAAGACATCCATTCTACAGACACTCGTTTGCTTGGTATTTCCATGCATGTGATAGCATAGTTTTTCCCCCTGCCACCGGGAGCTTTTAGTGATTCCAAAAGTGTTTCAGAACTTCATGAAAGTTCATAATATCCTATGGAGAAAGTTTCTAAATAACTATTACTGGTTGTCACATAGAACAAATGATTTCAAAGTTGTTTAGAATAATGATTCTGTGCCCAGGCGTGTGATTGTAATCACAGTACTTTCTTAATTGCTTGAATTCTTCTCCACCTGTGGTATTTATTCTCTTCTACCCTTACAAGGCTTTATTTTAAGAAAGATTATATGCAATTGTATTACAAAGGAATTGTGGCACTGAATTGGATGCAGAAGGTACAGACTACATAGATAGATTTTGATAGATACTGATATCAATAACCACACCCTGCACTTCACTGATTCTTATACATCATGGATCTAAGATGTATCATTTTTATGTACCACTAAGAAAGAAATCACTGTCCATTAAGCTAATACATACCATCAAGAAGATGCATCCTAATTTCAAAGCTGTCCATAACTTTACTCCAAACATAAAAAAGCATCAGAAAAAGCCAAATTGAGTGCCATTAGACAAAATAACTGACCATACTCTTTAAAAGTGTCAAGATCATAAAAGAAAGGGAGAGAAAAAGAGTTACAGATTGGAGGAGACTAAAAAGGAGTAACAACTAAATGTTATGTGAGATCCTGGATAGGATCTGGAACAGAAGACTGTTAGTAAAAAGAAAAAAAATGGAAAAATTCAAACATGGTCTTAAATTTAGTCAATCATATTGTACAATTATTAATTTCTTATTCAATTATCCTATGGCTTTCTAAGTATTAACATTAGAAGGTGTAGGGTAAGAGATACTTTTTTAAAACTGAATTATTTTTCCAATTTTTCTATAAATCTAAAAATTAAAAAATAATTTTAAAATATGAAAGAATATATATTTAAAAGCCATTTAAAACTTAAAAATAGTAAAGCCATTCAAAAGTTAAAAACAGTAACTCAGAATTTTGTAAAAGGACATAAATGTTCATGTATTTGAATAATGTGTTCACTGTTTGCAGAACGTCATGGTTTGGTAGAAAGCGCCCTGGACGGTGTTTAGTCCTTGAATTCTAGTTTTGATTCTGACCAAATTCACAGGGTATATGTTATAATTCCTCAAAATAATTACTCTCATTTTCAGTTTCTTCAGTCTGCAACATGAAATTTTTGGACTAAGTGGTTTTTAAGGGCCATTTCACCTCTAATAGTCTCAGTATCTATATTAACAACTCATCAGAATACATCAAAAGTGCTGCCTTTACCTAAAATCAGCAAATGGCCAAACCTATTAATAGTTTTTGAAAGTCTGCACACATGCCTACACATGCACACACACCATCAAAAATACAGATTTCTCTCTATGTATAATGAGTGCAGAGTAGTGACATTATGGTGAAACCCATGTCTGTTGTGCGTTCACAAGGTACTTAATTTATCCTTAGCACATAAAGATGCCAGGTGTTATTAGCATGAAATAAAACTCAGCAGTTTTTAGCAAGACTAGCACTGTTCTAAACCACCCTCTCAGAAAAGGAAATGAGTGGGCAGAAATGTGACTGGAGATATATATTTTATTAGCTGTTCACCCTTGCCAAAGCCCCAATTTCTAGTCTTCAGCCAATCCCTATTAATTGATGAAGAGAAAATGTCACTAAAATAATGTGTGGGTGGTGTCACTGAAGGGAGACCCCCCTTAAGGTATAGAAAACCCAATCTATAAGATGCTTTTCTATATTCTATGTGGAATTCTACTCCCAGAAATAATGAGAAACAGAAACTTGTTCTTCCCCTGAATTCTTCAGCAAAGGGGAGATAATGAGGGGACTTCTTAAGTGTCATAGTGGGAACCAGGCTAAAAATTTACCTTTCTAATAAAAGTCTTTGTGAAAAAACCACACAATATAGTAGATAAAAGTGGCATATTAATCCTTCATATTAAATAAACAGGCATGGTATCAGAGCTGACCAGGACAGGGAATTTAGCAGAAAGCACTTGTCATTACATTTCAAAGCAAGACACATAGCACAGGTCCCCCTCAAGCCTCCATGTCTATACGCAGGATGGTGTGGGAATCTTCTGTCAGAGATAATTTGCCACTTTCTCTCCCAGTGATATAACAGCATTCAGGGGAGTAGTAGAGTCTAGGATTCTCATTTCAACACATGCTTAATAATAAAGGGTGAAACCTGGCTAAGGAAGGAAGAAAATAGTTTCCCAGCCAAGGGTGTGGAGAAGACCCAGAGGGCTATGGAGAGATTAGACAGACTGATGTGTAAGTTGAGGTGGCTGACTTAAAATGAATCAGGAATTACAAGGAAAACATGGGAAGACCCCTAGTCATATGTTCCTTTCTGGGACTCTTGCTCTGAGTCTCTTTGGAGAAGGAAATTCTGATAGGAGACACTCCCTTGGCTGGGTCTAGGGAAAGTTTCCCATGGGTAACCCAATGAGACAGTGCTTCCTGAGTCCTTCCCACTGAAGGTGTGGCTGTCAGAGTGTCTAGACTGGTCCAGGCCCAAGGATACTTCTTTTAGTAAACAGGTTGTTACAAATGGATTGTCTATAAGGCTGGTATTTCAGAGGCCAGCCAATGAGCTGGAGGCTCTATCTTAATTGTAGATTCTCACTAGTGGGTTAGTTATCCATCCTGCCAACCCAACCAGGGAGATGCAACGATGCACACAAAGCGGATTTTTGCTTCTATGTGTTGTCAAACAATACTGCTCTAGAAGGCCACACACTGCACAACTCTAGGGGACGTGGTTCACACTGTTCCTATGGATGAGACCTCTGGTGATGTATCTCTCTCTAGCATTGCAATTCAAGGCTATTCAATTTTTATCCCCTTGCATTCTTGGCTGTGTGTATGCTGGGTTTTCATTAGTTGATTTGGGGAGTGGGGAAGGAAGAAATAAAGGTAGCGGAAGGGAGAGTTGGATGGGAAGGAGGTGCTGGCAGGAAGGATAAGAACAATGAAAGAACACCAGAAAGTCACTGTTGAAATCTCTAACATACTTCCCACTTTGGAGCTTTATATGTGTTGTAATCAACTCTTTGGATAAACAAAGGTCTTCTGGAGGACAGTGCACCCAACACCTACATAAATTCAACCTCAGTTGGGTAAGGCTTCAAACAAAGAAGGGCAACATTTCACAATCACTCTTAGGTGTGGTCTGCATACTATCAAGCCAATAGTTTTGGAATTTGTTACAAATGCAAATTATCAGGTCCCACCCAGATGTAACAAACCAGAAATCTGAGGATGGGAGAGCCAGCAATCAGTGTGTGTGTGTGTGTGTGTGTGTGTGTGTGTGTGTGTGTGTGTGTGTATGTGTGTGTGTGTGTGTTTATTTGTTTGTTTGTTTGTTTTGTGGTACTGGGGATTGAGCCCAGGAGCATTCTACCTCCAAGCTACACCCCCAGCCCTATTTTTTTATACTTTATTTTGAAACCAGGTCTCAAGAAGTTGCAGAGGGCCACACTAGGTAGAGAGAGAGAGAGAGAGAAGGAGAGAGAGAGTGCTGAGGCTGACCGCAAACCCGGATTTTCCAGTCTCCGCTTCCCAAAGTACTGGGATTACAAGCGTGCACCACCACACCCAGCTTTTTATTTTTATTTTGAAACAGGGTCTCCCTAGGTTGATGAGAGTCTCACTACTTGCTGAGGCTGTCCTCAAACCTGCGGATCCTCCTGTCTCAGCCTCTCAAGTACTGGGATTACAAGTGTACCCCACCACACCCAGCTGCAATCTGTGTTTTTAAAAGCCCTGTAAGTGATTCTTCTGCATACTCAAATGTGAGAACCAATGCTGTTTAGAAGGAGCATAAAAAATTTTAGGAGAAATGGACTACTGGACAAAGTCTGACATTTTTTTTCCACTGGTGCTAGTAGGCAGCATATTAATTTCGGGTACCTGAGGGCCCAGGTCTGGGCATGGTGAACATGCCAGAGTGGAGTGGAGTCTGGCTAATCGGCAGGGTTTTCAGAGGCTCAAGGGTGGATGCAGTGCCAAAGGAAAAAATGTTGGCCCTCCTACAAGACTGAGCCTGGAGAGGCATGCCAGGGCTTGTTTTAAAAATGCAAACCTTGGTTTCCCAATGTAGACTAGAGTTGATTATGCCAGCTCAACCCTTTGTCTTCTTACCCAGCTCTGGAAGCAGGACAGGAAGAAAGAATTTGAAGGGGAAGAAGGGAAAAATAGAAAGTCTCTGTCTTCCTCTTATTTCTGTGTTTAAAAATCTGGACTACTAGAAGCCATCTTGAGCCAATACCAGGAACTTTCCACCCTTAAAAGCTATTTCTCCTCATTTATAAACCATCTCATTATATTTCTGATATCATGTGTGTAAAATTGCACATTTAAACCACATAAATTCTTTCATCCTCTGCATTTGCAGCCTGCTGGGAGTTTGGATATACAAAAGGTAATACATACACATTAGCAATATGTGAAAATAAGTGGCTGAATCCAACTTCAGCTTCAATAAAAGAGAACCCAAAGAGGTCTAGTTAGTCCCAAAGTCACTTTGTAGAACCAGCCCAAAGGCTGAAAAAGCCTTGGAAATATGAACAGTAGACAAGAGTGAATGTCAGAATAGGATCTGAGAGAAGCAAAGGAAGAATCAATTAAAACTTTTATTATGACTGATATCAGATGCATACTGAAATAAAATCTTGTGGCAAAGTAAAAAATAACAAAGATGGAAATGTTAAGTAGGTGAAAAACCTGATTGCAAAATCATAGCCAGAGAATTGCTACACAATGGTACTGTCCTCCAGGAAAGGCTTGTTAATTCCTAGAATTCTTGCTACCCCTGCTCTTCCCAGCCTGGGGCACAGATCACTACCATCGGCTGCATGCCTCTCCACCGAGCCGACTCAGCCCCAGTCCTCAGCCCCAGTCCTCCGCACCAGCCCCTGGCAGCCACCTCCAAAGGATCAAAGTTGCTATTTCACCACCTACGGCTGCCTGGAATGAGCCTTGAAGGGCCAACTGGTTCTGCTCCCAGCCATGCCTCTCATCATTTTGCTTCAGGAAGCTTCTTCCATACACTGTCCCAAAGAGTACCTGTCCTATTTAGTATTCACTATTTTAATTCCAGATGGGCCAAGAAATAATTATATGAAATATGTGATTTTTCATCTCCTTTTCAATATCATATGTATACAAATGCATTTCCAATTTCAACAAATATAGGGATAGATATTTCTGAAAATCTAAAAAAATAATACTAAACAGTTATGAAGATCAGTGGTATATATACTGGTATATACTGGTCATATAAATATATCCCAAAATGTGGAAGTATTTTCAAGTGATACAGGGTATTTTTTACATTTAAAGAAAATTAAAAACATTTTTCTATTATTGCATTTTAAAAAATGTAACCTAATGTCAAACCTCTGAATTCATGAGTATTATTGCTTTTATCAAAGAGAAGTAAAAACAAAATAAAATAAATTAGCTCAGAGAAAAGTATTAAGTAAATAATAGTGCAGGCAGCAAAAATCCTGATGGTGGCATGTGACTGGCTCAAGTCTACGAACACTGTGGCAGAAATGTGTGTATGTGTGCTGAGTCTCAGCTCAGTTCCCTCCTGATCCACTATGCCATAAGGGGAACCAGCCAACTGTCCAACAGGACAGTGCTAACATTCCAACTGCCCCCAAATTACATGTGAAGCTACCCTTGCCTGCCAAAAATTGTCTCACACTAAAATTTTATGATGTAAAAACAGCTAACTCATGAACTCAGCTAAAACTTGAGAGGTAGAAAAGATAGCCCTTTATCTGACCTATAATCTACAGTTAATGTGGTTATATCCTCAGTCACAACTAACTAGTGTCACTCCCAATTAACTTTCCCTGATAGTTTTTCAATTAGCACTAACAGTTCAAACTACTAAAAAACAACAGCACAAGGTGGCATGGTAATAGGACTGCTTCCAAGGGTATTAATTTACTCTGACAACTGACAACAAACAACAAAAATAATTCCAGGGGGGGAAAATCCTTCTATTTTATCTTCACCACTTGTAATATGGTCACTCCTTGGGGGTCTAATTTATTTGACATGTTTCGAGAAGCCATTTTTATTATCTAGTATCTGAATTATATCCATTCTTTTCTGTTTTAGAATAACACCAGGTTTTCGTTTGTCAGAACCATTTGTCACTGAGCAGTGAGATTACATTGCAGGATATGTCATAAGCAGCTGTTTGTCAGCACCTGCCATGTTAAATAAACCTCAATGGTAAACACTAGGTTATAGGGCAAGTAAGCAAGGCCTTCTTCCCCTTCCATAAACCACGCACTAATTTGCACAACTTAATGCTAGCCCAGATTTTGAATTTAAGTTCTAGGTAAAAACAATTCAAGGTAGTCTAAACCAATACAAAACTTCACACAAATTATTGAATTACTTAAAAATAGCTGAAAGCTTTATTTAGGCTAAACAGTAAGATTTTTTTTATTTTAGAAAAATAGATTTTAAAAAATTCTAAGATCTTCAAATGTGGTCAACTACATTATAAAATTTCCAGGTAAGTCTATGAAATAAATGACAGTGGATCTTTCTATTACCCTGAGTCCTTTCTTTGATCTCTTCTAGACAACTCCCTGTACTACCGCCTCCTTTTTCCTTTGGTTCTAAGAGCCCAGTCTAAAGTTTTGGGGCCTTACTTTAGCCCCCCACTCAGGTATTGACAAATATTTAAGAGAAATCAGAATGCATTGCAATTAGTGGTCTCAGGGTTAGAAACTCTGTAAGATTAAAAAGTAATAAATCAGAAGTGATATTCTACCACTATTGCCATTAAAATAATAATAATAATAATAATAATAATAATAATAATAATAATAAAAACATCCTGGCATGGTGGCACAGACCTATAAACCCAGTACTTGGAGTTTGAGACAGGAGGATTACAGGTTCAAGGCCAACCTCAGTAACATAGCAAGACCCAATTTCGAAATAAAAAAATAAAAGAGCTGGGAGTATAGCTCACAGGTAGAATGCCTCTGGTCGAATACTGGTTTCAATCTCTAGTACCAAAAAAAAAGTAATAAACCTTAAACGGTGATATTTTAGGGTAGAGGAAAAGTTTCCGGGTGAGGTGGCAGGATGCACATGCTTCCCAGCCAGCCACACATGCACAGAAAAAGGAGCATACCTCCTGCCCACGGCTGTGCCACAAGTGTATGCTCAGCCACATCATAATATATGACAAAAACAACCTCTGTGGAGAGCGGTGAGGAGGAGACATTTAACGTGGAGAGGAAGACAAGGGCAAAGCTGATGGTAATAATTACTGAATAAGCCCCAGTCTTTTTCTGTTGTACTGCAAATAGTTTCTCCAAAAAATCATGGTTAGATTCAATAAATGCAGTATTTAAATGTACCTTGTATCTTCAAGTTCCTTTTGATATTCAAAGATAGTACTTTATCAATCTTTGAGTTGAAATCAAAGAAATGATGAAGAACAGTATATAAGAGGTCACAGGTACTGACTTTAATTTGGAAAGCTTGATTCTACACACAATATCATTGTTATAAACTTTTTAAAACAATAACCTATATTTAAGGTGTCTCATGTAACAACACAGAAAAAAAATCCCAATTTACCACACTAGAACTCTGAGGATTTAAGCATTTGTATAACTTCCCCTCTAAGTTAGAAACCTAATGGGTTGACAATCAAATTAAAGAAGCACTGGCGTTATGCATTCTAAATGAATACTCATTCTTCTCTTAAACACAGACTAAGGGCTGTTTCTATCACTTCTCCATATAATGCCAGATATATAGTAGGCAATTAATTCTGCTTATGGACTGGATTGGCTGACAAGAGAGGTTAGTGAGCTAACATCAAATACTTTTCTAGTCCCCTAATTTGCAATTTGGAAAACCAGAAGTAACAATTATTTCTTTAGAAATCAAAGGTGGGTGATATCCTCAGAACTGCCTGTGTTCCAGCCTTGCTAGCTATTTTCTTGAAAGGATACTGTGTGACAGGGCACTACAACTCCTCAACTCCACAGAAGCACTCTCTTTCTCTTTTACAACTGTATTAAATACTGAGCATAGTCTGTTCTTTAAGAACATAACTTTTTGGGAGACAGGGACCCTTCATACTTTTGGGGAAGGTCTAAGCCATCCTAAAAATAGCCAATGAACCCAATAAATTATTGAATCAGAGGTCCAATGTTTCTACATTTCCTCATCTCATTAGAATATAAAATGGCCAAGCCAGGCATGGTGGCTCACGCTTGTAATCCCAGTACTTAGGAGGCTGAGACCAGAGGATCCGGATTCTGGGCCAGCCTCAGCTATTTAAGTGAGGCCCTCCGCAACTTAGTGAGACCCTGTTTCAAAATAAAGAATAAAAAATAGGGATGGGGGTGTAGCCCAGAGGTAGAATGCCCCTGGGTTCAATCCCCAGTACTGCAAAAAAAAAAAAAAAAAAAAAAAAAAAGTGGCCAAGCTCTCTTTTTCTGGTGTATTACTCATTAGATGTCAATAAACAAGCTTTCTTTTCATTAAAATTTTGCCACATGCCATCCCATACTGTTCCTTCTTCTTACAAAGGGCATATTTGATTTCTCTCTCCTTTCTGGAAGGAAAAAAAAGGCCACTTTGGCTTTGTTGTTTCTTACTGCAAGTTGCCCTATTTTTATTTTATCTTACTTTACTTATCAGTTTTGGTATAGGAGATTGAACCCAGAGGCATTCTACCTCTGAGCTATACACCAATTCTTTTTATTCTTAATTTTAAAATAGTGTCTCACTAAGTTGATGAGGGTCTCCCTAAACTGCTGGCCTCAAACCTGTGATCCTCCTGTCTCAGCCTCCCAAGTATTAGGATTACAGGTGTGTTCCACCATGTCTGATTGGACTCCATATCTTTAATGAAACCAACCAAGAGATCTGTTTCCTTTTCTCTGAGTCTTAAAGAGATATATAACAAATACAAATTATTTTATTTTAGCAGAAAGTCACATTCCTTCAAAAAGAAAGATTTTGGGTACTGAATCTTATACTTCTCTCTGTGAAGACTTAGAACATTTAAAAAATCACTTTTAGGTGAACAGCTCACAGCATAAAGACTAATATATGCATATATGATATGAAAAAATGAACTTCTACTGATGATTCATGGTGATAGAAAGATAGTAAATACATAAAACTCAGTTAATCATATTATACAAGTAAATAAGAAAACCTTTTAGTCAATACTAATATGTGGGTTGCTTTTGAAGGAAGGCAGTACTGGAATTAGTTACTTAAATATTAATAAGTTGTTTTCTGTATAAAGTCAACTTAGGAAGAGAGCAAGTTTAGAAAATATAACTATGGTCCAAAATCTCAACTTCAAATAAAGTGGAAATATTACAATATTCAAAACTTCTTTCAGAGCAAAGATTTTAGCACTTCAAATATCCCAGAACACAATTTTAATAACAGATCTAAGCTATATTTCCTTTGAACTATTGGATGGCAACATTACACCCAAATTCTTTATACCTGACCATGAACTAGAACTCATGTAATCAAACAAAATCAAACCAATGAGACATGCACAGCAAGTGGTAGGAACCAGGAAGCTGAATTTCCATTTTCATTTTACAAAATCATGCAAATTCCATGCACAATTAGTTTGTATTGGGGCTATAATCTGATAGCATGATGACAGAGTAAAATTAATTTGAAACAAAGAAAAGTAGTAATTTCTGAAAATCATGCCCATTGTTGAGTTATAGTTACAGAGGAGGATGGTGTGGGAGAGGCCTCTTAGATCTAGAACATATTTCTGAGCCAACTTTGTTTCTCCACAGCAGCTATTTTAAGTAATGAGTAGGACTGGAGAAAAGAAAGGAGAAGCCACCTTGAAGGGAAGGGAGGATGTTTTATCCATTGTCATGGAAAAAAGAGGGGAGAAGATAAGAGACACTGAGTGATGGAGGCAGGAAAGGGGGGCAGCTCATGTCAAATGGCTTCCTTCCTATCAGGAAAGCTAACGAAGTGATCTTCTGAGATAGAAGATTGCCATGCCTTTATGAACTTAAAAAAGATGAAAGTGGTTTGAAACAGCTGTGATGGGGAAGTGTGTTGCTTGGGTTACTTTATGTACATTTTTTTTTTTGTGCCCATCTTGCCCAGTCTCTGGGATCAGTGATTCCCTTAGAGTTTGAAGGCAGCGTGGCTCCAAAGCTTAGTCAGGAATGACAAATATGTGGGGCATGTGCTACCACTCCTCTCTTGCCTCATGCCGGTGACAGACATTATTAATCAAGAACATCCTTTTTCTCTGAGCTGAGACAGATCCTAGAATCCTTCTCAACAGTGTTGCAAGTGGCCATTATTAATCGATTGACAAAGGACCTTGAGATGAAAGAGTCACTTATGCCTGTACAAAGCACAAGTCTTGCTGTGGATTTTATTTACTCATAACAGGATTCCTGACTTTGCATTCATGGCTAGTTATCTACTTTATACCCTGGTCCTACAATGACTGCATTTCTTGCTCCTGAACGTCAATATCTTTCTAAATGAGGATATGATACCTGTTCCCAGACTTCCTAGACAGCAACCATGCTGCAGATCTGGCCCACTCATTAGTGTCACAGTTGACTGCAGTAAGTCAAGGCTCTAAACCTCTATCCCTCTTCTCTATATCTTTAAAACTCATTCCTCAACTGACTACCAAGGATACAGAGAGAAATCTGATGACTGTTGGTAGTCAGTGACCTGTCACAGTTTCTCCATATATTAAGCTTGATATACAATGAAGATAAACTTGAAGTATCTCATCTTTATCATTCTACATTTACAGTTCCCTGGTGACTTGGCATAAAAAGCCAGACCCTGGAAACCAGTAGGACATCCTTAGCCTTTCAACATCTTCCAGGTTTAAGGACTATACTCTGAAACAGCAAATCCTCCCGGCTTCAAGTCTTCCACTAAAACACTGCCTCTGAAAGAGGCCCGGAAAGAGCTCAGAGGCTGAGAACATGTCTCTTAAGAATGTCAGAGGCAAATGCTCCCAAAATTCCATTCAGTGGAGACCTTGAAGTCCAAAGAAAGTCCCAGGGTAAGCTTGGAAACAGGGCCTTGTTCCCCTGAAGTTGCTGTGCACTGAGTAGGAATCTCCCTATGAACCAATGAATCTAACAAAACCACTCCCACTAATACCATGTCTAATGTGGTCTTGCCTATGTCTCCAGGTCTTACTGGACTCGGTGGTTCATTAGTAGGACCACGTCCTATTGGCAGAGAGTTAATTCTTGTTTTGATGGAAGGTACTAGAACACTTGTGTTTAAGCCCCACCAAGTCCCTTGAATATCAGATTCACCTGTTTTTATTATTTTATTTATTTATTTATTTATTTTGAATCTGGGGATCCTGATCCAGTCATTCCATTAGATTCAGGCAAGACTGCTTGCCATGTTCCATGATAGAAGAGATTGGCTGAAGAATCATCTAGCTTGGACCATAGACTATGATGTAGTCCCTAAAGAGCAACCAGTTTCTTCAGACAAAACTTGTGTCTGAAGCCCCAGGGTGAGCCATTCTAGTTGCATAGAATAAGAGAACCCAGCCAGTATGTACGACTCAGGTCCTGGGAGTCTTCCACTTCAACAAGAACCTGACTCTGACTTTAGCCTGGCCTCAAGTTTTCAATAGTTAGATTTCTTCAGAAATGAGGATACTAGGAATCAGTCAGCATGTTTCTGATGGAACAGCTGAGATGAATGCATAGACAGCCCCAGAAATGTGCAGGAAAAGATAATGGGTACTGACATTGAAAAACATTGTATTTTTCCTTATATGCACTTGAGTTAAAAATCACAACTAACTAATCACCATGGACTAACTTTGTGACCTTCATCATGTTGTTTGATTTTTTTGAGTCTTAAATAAGGATAAAGTGGAAATAGTAACAAAAATATATCAGGGTTGTTGGGAAGCTTAGAGATAATATGTGTTAAAAGTTGGTCACATGACAAGCACTCTCAACAATAAGAACTACCACAGCAGTCTCTTGCCCAGATTAACATATAAACATATTCGAAGCAAAAATCCTTGTCACATTGTACACTCTCAAATATATGTAGAGAAAAATAATGAATGAGTGAGCCAGTTATGTTTGTTACCAACAGTAAGAGAATATTTTTCAGAGACCAACCAATTCACTAGGCAATCAGCTTGCCCAACCATCTGGATTACTTTTTATTCACTGTTAGCTTGATGTTTCAATTGAAACAGGTAGTGACCTAAATTCATATTATAAACCATTTCTGAAAATCCATCAAATCCACTTAAACTGTGATTTTTGACTTGCAAGTCACATTAGAACACTTAAAGGAAACTCAATAATAAAACCCTGCTTTTGAAGGGAAGAAGTTCTTCAGAAAGATGATGCTCTGCAATAGCTAAAATAACTCCCTATTTTAAAGATGAAATTCTTCCACTAAATGATAATGTATCATTTCTATGCTGAACTTTAGAGTTAAAAATTTCAAACTCAGATATATAAAGATTATTTTTGAAAAGTCAATTTCTTTTTTAAGTACAGTTGAGTTTTTGTTATACAGAGAGAAAAAATCATTCTGAGATGTAAGTGAATGAACACTACGGTCTTGTTTAAATGTGTGGCAAGGGGCAGAGAAAAAACAAACCCCTAAATCACAGTTCTGATGGTTATGCTCATTGCTGACCAGCTATCTGTATAAAAGTGTGTGTATTTCCTATAAATAACTATTGACCCTTCTATTTCAAGGTATCTCAGAATGGAGAAGATTGATTCCCCACCTGATGATTCCATCTTCTCATTATATAAAAAGGCAATACTGATTATAGACATAATCTATAAGGCTTCTACAGGGAAGGCATGCTCCACTGGTTTGACTGTAATTTGTATCAAATGATCCTGGGTTCAAACCCCACTTCTGTTATTTAGTAAAAGTTCTACATTGGGCAAGGAACTTAATATCTCAAAGCCTTAGTCCACTAAAGTTTCCTCTAGGTACTAATTATTCCTTGCCCCATCCCCACTCCCTGCAACTAGTGATTCCTTGTACCTCTGCCCAGCCCTATGTCCAGGGAAGTTGGTTCTACAGATTGTAGTACAAAAGGTTTGGGGGATAGAGGGCACCAGGAAGAGACCAGAGGGTGGTCCAACAGAGCTCCTGGTAATAGTTAACAATTGTAGTGTGAGCACCTTTGCCACCCCACTTCCCAGGCCATAGACTCACCAGGAAGATGAAAAATGTTGGAGGTAAAGCTCATAGTAATGGCCTGCCACAAACATTGAGCAACAGATGCCACTCATGTTTTAAGTCAAAGTAAGCAAATGGTATTTGTGGAGGGTCCACAGCTACTTACAGAATTGACAAATAATGAGGCACCAAAGTGAGGGCAACTATCATAATTAAGTGTGAGGGGATGAGAATATTTGGTCCACTGTTGTTCTCCATTCCTTTCAAATATCTGTGTACTGACTGCTTAGTTTACCCCAATTCCTCCTCACCCTCTGGCAAAATCCAAGCAAAATCCTGAAAAGGAGCCAGAGTGAAATAAAGTCAACACTTGTTGAAGAGGCTGTGATCAACATGGTGGGGGCCACCGGGGATGTAATATTTGCTCTGTACCAAAGGAAGGATGAATTGAGACAGCTGATGACAGTTCTGCCATGTCCTAGATCAAGGAATGAAAGGAGCTGGGGCAGGCAAATAGCCTGTTCTTTGAAGGTTCAGTATGTAAAAACACAGGGAAGTTTTGAGTTGCAAGTTGGAGGTTGTGTTTATGGATTCTTCCAAATATTTGACAAATATATACATAAATGAGAACTTTGTTGCACCTTGATAAACAGACACTGGGCCAGCACAGAGCCATAGGGATCTTGGCTTTAGAAACATTGTCCAAGGCTGAAGGATTTAATCCTTTTTAATCTTTCACTCTCTTCCATGAGCAAACTGCAATCCTCATCTGCCCAGTAGGAATAGTCTGGAGTTGAATGTATAGGTCCATGGTTCTGGAAGTGTGGTACCAGGGCCAGGAACATCAGCATTAACTGGGAGCTTGTTAGAAATGCAAACTCTTGGGCCTACCCCAGGCTTCTGAATCACATCCCTGCAGATGGGGCCCAGCAAATGCTGTTTTAACCAGCCCTCTGGGCAATTGTGATTAACACTCATATTTGAGTCTTAGCATGAGTGCCTAACACCAATGTTATTCCTATTAGTTACCTTCAGTGTCACACTTACTATAAATCAAGCATGATACTAAACTCATAGTATCATGAGTTTAGTATCATTTCATTTATTTAGTATCATTTCACTTATTTTAGTATCATTTCATTTATTTATTTAGTATCATTTTCATTTCATTTAGATCAATTTCATCATCATTTATCACATTTCATCTTTCAATTATCATGAGATAGGTACTGTTAGCATCCCTAGTTATAGAAGGTAAACTGAGGCTGGGTAGTTTGCAGAGTATGCCAAAGGCCCACAGGAATGACAGAGCAAGAAACTGAAGCCATGATGGCCTTCTTGATATTCCCAATCTCTTCATTTTGCTGTTCTGTATCCCACAGAGCAAGAGGCATCATTATAGAGCAAAATATACTTTTTAAAGAGGCCCCTCTTCTGAATGATAGGAGTTCTTTCCATAGGACTACAATGACTATTTCCCAGCTTGTTCTATGAATCGGGGAGCTATCATAGAAGGGAACTCCCTGATTGTCAAGATGTGTCTTACCCTCAGAGCAACAGGGTATCTAGAATATAAGAAACAGGCTGAGCCAAGGACACCTAACTGACCAACTTGAAGAAATCAAACATAGTTTTGCTTAAACACACAATTTTTGAGTTACCCAAATAAATGTCCTCTGTTTCTACCAAATATGTATGCATATGTGTATATACATATGTACATATATACACACATAGCAAAATACACATTGTCCATACTTTTATCAGGAATTGAGAGGATTAAAAAATTGGATCTATTCCCTCTCATAGAAAAGAAACTGAACCAAATGGAAATGGTTAAAAAAAAACTTTAAAAAGTAATATTGAAGCCGGGTGTGGTGGCGCACACTTGTAATCCCAGTACTTTGGGAGGCGGAGATTGGAGTATCCGGGTCCGCGGCCAACCTCAGCGCGCATGCGCGCGCGCACCGATCTATATCTCTCTCTCTCTCTCTCTCTCTCCCCCTAGTGAGGCCCTCCGCAACTTCGTGAGATCTGGTTTCAAAAATAAAGCATAAAAAAATAGGGCTGGGGGCGTAGCACGGAGGTAGAACGCCCCTGCGTTCAATCCCCGGTACCGAAAAAAAAAAAAGTAATATTGACAAATCCCTATAAATATGCTATGGTCTGCCACGGCAAAGCACATGCATTCTTTTCCCTGAACTGATAAACTGAGCTCAATTTTTACCTTGAGATTTAAAAAAATGGACAGATGTTAGCCTTATAGAGATCAGTGACTTATCAATGACTTATTTTAACTTCAGCACATGAAAAAATTTTAACATAAAGTAAAAATCCTGTTTCAAAAATTATATACTATCATTTGTGCAACATCAAGCAGAAGAGAATGAAAAATTCATATATACATATACATATATATTTTAAGCAATGCTAAGATACTAAATACAGATTTATTTTCATCTATAATTAATGTGAAATGACATTTGTACTTAAATAGGGTTTTCTGGACAATATTTAGGAAAAATTATAAATACAATTTTTCTGAAATAGTTTTTATTAAAATGTGAAGATATGTATGTGTTTAGACATAGAATTGTGAAGAATAAAGATAGTAATTTTTAAAAATCTTATGATTTTTAAACATATATCTTGAGAACTTGCTTATTTGGAAAAAACTAATTTACATTCATTCCAGAACATTAACTATGTTTGCATTTTATGAAATTCCTAATCAATATGGAAAAAATTCACCAATAATTGAAGTATCAATACCATGTAAACTGCCATAAAAATCAATCTGAAAAAACCTATTTGAGTGGTTTAAAAATACCCAAATAGTGAGCTAGTGAATTTATTTTCTCATTTGATAAAAGGATCCTTCCATGCACATATTTTGTTAAGATATGGAAGTCATGTGCTTGCTTTTGTCTACCTCAGTTTATCTTCCCAAACTCTTTGAAATCACTGAGTTTCTGCTATAGCTTGGGTGTAAATGTCCTTCAAATGCCCATGTGTTGAAGGCTTGGTCTCTAGTCCATGGTGCTACTGAGAGGAATTTTTAACAGGTGGGGTCTAGTTGGAGGAAGTTTGGTCACAGGTGGTGTAAGAGGAACAGGTCTCTTCTGCCATGCGTCCCCACCATGATGCACTGTGCTGCCACTGGGCCAGAGCAACAGGGCCAAGCTACCATGGACTGAGACCTCTGAGACTGTGAGCCAAGACAAACCTTTGCTCCTTTAAGTTGATTGTCTCATATATTTTGTCACAATAATGGAAATTTAACAGTTCCTCTTATACATGCCCAAATACCGAGGAGTTCTAAGAAGCAAAATATGCAACTTTAATGCATATTTATTGAAGTAAATCCTTTTCCTTAGATGTAGGCAATATTATTTAGAGAGGGAACACCCAAATGCAAACCCCAAGCAGTCCAGGAAGATGCTATAATAAGTGGGGTGGGCTGGGTGGGAAAGTGGACAACCCTAGGCTTTCTAAGGGGCCGGCCACCCTTCAGCTCCATGTAGCTGTCTTCAGGGAAGAATGCTGGCTCAGTGTTTCCCAACCTTCAGATTTTTTTTTTAAAGAAAAAATGGTGATTAGGACTTAAAAGAGAAATATCCCAAATTTAAAGTACTGGCCACAAGAACAAAATTCTTTTAAAGCGTGGTTTAACAGTCTGGGCATGGATAGGTAAAACAAAGCCACTCGACGATCCAAAAAGAATAACCAGTTTAACACAGGTATTAGGGTTGACACAAATGATGAGCAAGCTGGAGTGGTTAAGGGTCAGGAAAGTCACTGTGGGAGTTCTGGTAGGGGCAGCCAGAGGACCCAGGCAGAGGCAGCCCAGAATCCTCAGCCGGAAGCAACAGCAGAGTGGTGGCTCTCCAAGGCTACTAGGAAGCTGTCCCGGAAAGTCCCTGGAAGGATCCCACAGGTGCCGCCGTTTGCAGCAGTGAGTGGGTGGCTCTCATGCCACTGGAAATCCCATATCTATTCGCACGCCTCACTGTCAAAGAATGGACTCTTCTTCTGCCTCCGAATTCCCACCCCAGTTCCTCTCACTGGCAATCTGGAATCAGAACCACGAAAGAATGAGAATTCCGGGGTGTGTGGTTCTTGGTTTCTCCTCTGCATTGCAGCCCAGAGAGAAGGTGGAAGGATGGTGAAGTTGGCAATAGACTAAACTTAGCAGTGACAGTCTAGGCCAACAAAAACTGTCAATTGAGCTAGGCGGGGTATAGTGGCACAGGCCTGTAATCCCAGTACTTGTGAGGCTGAAACAGGAAGATCTCAGGCTTGAGGCCAGCCTCAGCAATTTAGTGAGAACCTCAGTAACTTAGTGAGACCTTGTTTCAAAATAAAAATAAAAAGGACTGGGGGGTATAGAGTAGAATGCCCTGGGTTTAATCCCCAGTACCAAAAAAAAAGGTATCAATTTAGAGGATAACTGCAGAAAACATTTTAACAATCCCATCTTCTTACATAAAACAAAACAAAAAACACAAAACAAAAACACCATGCACTGAAGATACTGTCACAGGCAACATATAAAAACCTTGATCAGAGTTCAATGAATACTTTGATACTTCGTTGGGTTGCTTCCCCCAATTTCCTTCTTTCTTCTTTCTCCTCCCCTCTCTACCTGTCCTCTCCCCTCGCTTCCTTTTCCTTATTTTCCTCCTTCCTCCTCTCCTCTTCCTTCCCCTCCACTTTTAGATATTTTTTATCAGAAAATATCTTCTCAGGGATTAGGTATGAAGAGAGCGTTTGACTATAAAGGGGTTTTGGGGGGTTTTAAACTGTCCTGTATCCTAATTGTTATAATGACCACATAAATCAATATCACTGTTAAAATGAATGCAACTGGGCACCACAAAGGTCAAATTTGTCATATGATAGTAAAATTACTGAATGATAATAATAAGAAAAAGGGGTGTATCTTTTTGCATCAAGAGTACACATCATCAAGCCGGGCGTGGTGGCGCATGCTTGTAATCCCAGTACTTTGGGAGGCGGAGACTGGAGGATCCCGGTTCGCGGCCAGCCTCAGCTCTCTCTCTCTCTCTCTCTCTCTCTCTCTCTACTTAGTGAGGCCCTCCGCAACTTCGTGAGACCCGGTTTCAAAATAAAGTATAAAAAAAAATAGGGCCGGGGGTGTAGCTCAGAGGAAGAACGCCCCTGGGTTCAATCCCTGGTACCACAAAAAAAAAAAAAAAGTGTACACATCATCAAAGCAACTTAAATTAACAAGGCACATATACTTCTGACAGAAAAATATTACCTGGAGCTTCATAGAAAGCCATGAACTTACAGAAGAGAACATTCAGTGGCATGTACCTTTAAAGAACTAAAAGGACATAACCTACTATTAGTATTTAGATGTTAATCCTCTGAAGGTTAACTAATTCTTCTCAAACTGTACTGTGTGCATGTTTATTGTATCATAAGACATTCTTCACATAGAATTAATTTTTCTCTTAATGCCAACCATTATCGTAAACAGCAAAAACAAATTATAGTAGACATGAAATCCTTTTTGACAAAGGATAGCTCTGATTGGGAAACAATATATCAGCCATCATCATGAGATAATTGAATAAATTGAATAAACCCTAAAGGAAAATATCTTGTAAAAAAAAAAACCTTGCTTTTCTATCTACATATTGATTTGCAGAAAAATAAAATGGATAAAAAAATCTGTATTATCCCTCTTACCCAAAAGTGTGTATTGCTCAATTGCTTAAATGTAGACATTTAATATATTTAAAGTTTATTTTGATAATTCATCCACCCTTGTGATGGTACTGTCTCATCAGTTGCCTGCCACTCTTTCTCTCTACATTTTGCAAATACCTAGTCAAAATTCAACAACTGGCTGATATAGACACAATCTTTCAATCCAATTCTGCCTTCGACTCACACTTGAGCACTTTTCAACTGTCACTTCAGAATGTCAGTGATTAGTATGCAAAAAGTTTATTTAATTTCTTTATTTCTTTTCAGGGAAAAGTGGATAGAAACAGCTGTCATTCGGGTGATGAATACAAGCTGCCAGCCTGTGAAGCAGCAGGTAAAGTAGTGAGGTTGGAATTAATTAGCATGTAGAAAGGCCCTACACTGGATTATACCCTGGCAGGGAAATGGCTGTCCTTCCTTGCATATTACTTATCCATTAAAGTAGCTGGAATAGAAGGTATTTGGAAAGGTATAGCCAGAAGTTCAAACATTCAGAAACAAACACATTGCTCATTCTAAAATCGTAGGGCTCATATGCATAAATCTAAAATGTGGCATTCAGTCCAAAGTCATGCCTAAGCAAACAATAAACCTTTTTAAAAGATATATTCAAGGTCTCATGATGGTTTCCAGTTCACACATGACATTAGACATGCAGATTCATAAAACTGTCACCAATGCGGACACACACAATGACTCTGCATCCATGTGATCTGTTACTATCACAAAAGAGCATTTTCTTAAGAAATCTCTCCCTGAACACCAATTCTGTATGTTTTGGGCTTCATCTATATCGCACACCTCAGCACACACAAATATTTGAAGAAGATACAGGAGGAGAAGGTTGGGGGAAGAGGAAGAAGAAGGGGATGAAGAAGAGGGAGGATGGGGAAGATGGGAGAGGAGGAGGACAGTGGCTACATGTCTTACCAACTTGATATTTTAAAAAAACCCTTTTTAAGTCACAGATGACATTTAATATATGCGATGAACATATTTTAAAGCACAAAAATGACTGATATTAGATATTTAATTATGGGTAACAGGTGACCATCTGGTAGGTTTTTTTTTTTTTTTTTTTTTTGCGGTACCAGAGATTGAACGCAGGGGCATTCTACCTCCGCGCTACGCCCCTGGCCCTATTTTTTTTTATACTTTATTTTGAGACCGGGTCTCACGAAGATGTGGAGGGCCTCACTAAGGAGAAAGAGAGAGAGAGAGAGAGAGAGAGAGAGAAACAGGGAGAGAGAGAGAGAGAGAGAGAGAGAGAGAGAGAGAGCGTGCGCGAGCTGAGGCTGGCTGTGAACCCGGATCCTCTCCGCCTCCCAAAGTACTGGGATTACAAGCGTGCGCCACCACACCCAGCTCTGGCAGGTTTTAAGAGTAAGAAAAAGCAATATATTGTTAAAGTACCCACAGCAAAAGCTTATTATTATTGGGTCTGGGGGTATACATGTATAAGGCCCTGGGTTCAATCCCAAGCAACCGGGTGGGGGGTGTCATTATGCCAAATGTGAAAACACTATCCCCAAAGGGTTTCCTGCCTTTAACTGAGCCAGAATCTGGGCAGAAGTTCTTTTGTTGTTGTTTTGTTTTGTTTTGTTTGTGGTACTGGGGATTGAACCCAAGGATATTCTACCTCTGAACTACATCCCCAGCTCTATTTTATTTTTTATTTTGAAACAGGTTCTTACTAAGTTGTGAAGGGCCTCACTAAGTTGCTGAGGCTGGCCTCGAACCTGTGATCCTCCTGTCTCAGCCTCCCAAGTACTGGGATTACAAGCGTGTGCCACCACACCCGGCTTCAGAAGTTCTTACTGTGATTATAAATTTTTGTTTTGATAATGTGAGAGATGCTTGTTTAATTCTCCTTATCCATGAGAATATTTTTCTGAGAATGAGAAGGAAGTTAGGAAATGAAACATTTCATACAGGGCAGAAAGAACAGATCTTCAGAGGCCCAAATGAGACCTACCCTGCCTTGAAACTGGAGCCACCACCACCAGGTATTCCTCTCCCCTGCACACCCACCCCGTCACCCCATCACCTCCAAGTCCCTCTCCACCACTGCTCCCTCCAGCCACCCACGTCAGTCCTCCTCCTCTGCACCCAGCAACATGACCTTACACACCCTGAGCCCCTCCACTGGCTCAGTCCCCTCCCGCCTACTTCCACCTCTATATCTTTCAGCACTTCCCACTTTGTATTGTTTGCTATTTATTTACTTAACCTAGCATCCTTTACTTGCTTAAAGCTTCCTTTAATAGTAACAGGTTCCTTATAAACTACATAATAGCAGGCTATGTCTTTTTCTCTAGTTTCTTTCCTCCTGACCTTATCTTACTGATGCCACAATGACTGATCTAATTTTCTTCTCCTCATCATCAGTAGGGGTAGGAAAGAGGATGAGTTCTCTGGCTGTTTATAGAAGAACACACTTGGCTTTCTTCACTGCTTCTGAGCTACAGTGCCCCTCACAGTCCTGGGATCTGCTGGGCCTCTTGAGCTCGTGCTCCTTCTGGGTTCTGACTCTAGGTTGCTCTCACTCTCCTGACTGCAGAAAAGTGCCAGGTACAAGTGAATTAATTGTGAAGCAAATCAGTCTGAAGTTTCTGGGCCTTCACTTGCATGAAAGGGCCATAGCAATGTTTTATTTGCAATTTTGTATTACTTTTTTGAAAGGGCCCTTGAAATTGTAAAAGCTTCAGACACCAGCTAACCTGGATCAGCCTGTGAAGGAGTAAGGTACAAATATTTATCAATAGGGCTTTGGATTAATATATTTATATATTTTATTCTAATCTGTTACAGGCACATGTAAAGACTGAATAACTAAAAGCTTGTGGGGAATGTAGGAAGACTTACAACAGGTATTTGACCTATGAGACCTAGGACAGATGGTAATATTTCTTTGCTGATCAGCAGAGACTCAGTAGGAACAAACCATTCTGAAGTGACCTCAGTGTCTTATTTGAAGACTAACGTTTCTTTCACATCTCAGGACATTTGTACTTGCTATTCCCTCTGCCTATTAAGCTCTTCCCCAGATCTGTGCAAGGCTGGCTCCTTGGCCTTCAGTTTCCAACTCCCGTGTCATCCTTTGAGCAGCTCTCCCTGATATAACCCTCAGTCCACACATCTCTCTATTGACTCCTTTATAGCACATGTCTTTATTTGAAAGAAAAAACTAAAAATAGATCAGGCATATGATCCAGCTATTCTACTCCTGGGTATATACCCAAAGGAAATGAAGTCAGCATACAAAGAGACACCTGCATACCCACGTTTATTGTGGCACTATTCATAATAGCCAAGATAAGAAATCAGCCTAGGTGCCCATCAACAGAAGAATGGATTTTAAAAATGTGATATATATACACAATGGAGTTTTATTCGGCCATGGAGATGAATGAAATCATGTCATTTGCAGGAAAATAGATGTAACTGGCCGATAATCATGTTAAGCAAAATCAGCCAGACACAGAAAGATAAGTACTACACATTTTCTCTTATATGTAGGAACTAGAAAAAAAGTAGATGACTAGAAAACAGAGAACAAAGTCTTAGGGAAAAGAAAGAGGACTAAGGCAAGAGGGTAGATACAAGCAAAGCACAATGTATACATATGGACATATCACAGTGAAACCCATTAATTTATATAATTAATATGATTAAATAATTATAATTTTCAAAAAGGAAAATACTTTGCAAATGTACGTATTTATTGAATGACTGTACCCCCACTGGAATGAAGCTCAAGAGGACAGAGACTTCAACTGTTTTGCTCACCATGGTCTCTCTAAGACGGAGAACATTCTTGGTTCCCACAACAATTAACACTTGTGGCAGAGAGGAAGGAAGGATGGGTGAGTGAGTAGGTTTGATAAATATGATTCAAATTAAGGAAAACATCGGTAGTCACCGTAATATTTTTAGTACAACATAGAGAAATGTGAGTAGTGCAATTAATGCAAAACTAGTCCAAAATCCTATACTAAAAAGATTACTGATGAATCCAGGAGTCTTAGCACACCTTTTGCCCTGGAAGATTGGACAGATTCAACATGCTCCCCATAATGATAGCAGTTGACTGTGATAGTAAGAGGATTCCAGAGGGAGGCCCAGGGTCAGGTAAGGAGGTTAGGGAAAGCTCCTTAGGCGATTGCAGTGTTCCACTCCATACTTCCAAATCTAGTCCTGGTGGTAAATATCTGAATTTCTGAACAAAGATAAACTCTAAATAAGGTATCTAGTGCATGCCTTGTGTTGAAGCTGCTCTATCAAAGAATCCCAGAGGCCTGTGTTTTGACTAGCTACATAGGATTGCCTGGAAAATTAAAAACAACCAAAAAACACATATATGGTGCTGGACCTCATTTGAATCTCACTGAACCTCCCAGGAAGGCTTGTAAAATCAGTACTCTAAAAATCTTTTCCAGAGTATTCTAAGATGCAGCTACTAGGTTTGAGGACCCTGGTATTGGATGATGGAAACAGAATTCAAAAATCCCTTAACAGGCTTGAACACTGTGCCCCGAAAACAAGACACACTTGATGATGGAGTTTTGTATTCTCAGTATCTCTCTAACATATAAGGAAATTGAGTTAATGAGTAAAGATTAAAACTCTCAATGGAAGAGCAGGAGAGCTTGTTCCGAAGGGGATGAAGCATGTGCGTGAAATACTGGATTAGTATGATGGTGCCAAGTGTCTTCCGTTTGGCCCACTCACTTTGACCTCTGGTTCTGACCCTGAACTCTGCCTAGAGGCTGATGTAGATGGACTACACCAATGGCTTCCCTTGCCCTCTGGTCTCCAGTAGCGCAGAGGGAGATGAGAGCAAAGGAGGCTGTGAAGGCCTGGGTACTGACTCCCTCAGCCCTCTGTGTTGGAGGTGTGTCTTCAAGGTCATAGCCCCTCTACAGGATTCTTCCCCCTAGAGAACCCATTTATTAAATCTTTTCTGAGTTTTTCTAATTTGAATGTACCATTTGCTTTTTGTTAAAGATGGGTAGGGTTATGGCTTAGTAGCTGCTTTAAAAATAGCGAATGACAGAGCTGGGTGTGGTGGTGCACGCTTGTAATCCCAGTACTTTGGGAGGCAGAGACCGGAGGATCTGGGTTCGCGGCCAGCCTCAGCTCTCTCTCTCTCTCTCTCTCTACCTAGTGAGGCCCTCCGCAACTTCGTGAGACCCGGTTTCAAAACAAAGCATAAAAAAAAATAGGGCCGGGGGTGTAGCGCGGAGGTAGAATGCCCCTGGGTTCAATCCCCGGTACCGCAAAAAAAAAAAAAATAGCGAATGACAAGGTGGCCCTCTTCTGTCACCTTCTGATGTGTCTAGAATAGGGGTAATAGCCTCATGGTTCTCTGTACATAACCTGTCTCATCAGGAACTTATGTCCATTTTATAAGAAACATTTTCATCTTCAAGTGGCCAGAAGGGCAGATGGATGGATGGTTAGATGGTCACATTTCTGTATTTGTCCACCTTGGTAAACTATTGAACATACTGCAAGAGGCAGCAATGTGTGGTACACCTATGCAGAACTCTGGGCCATGAATCCTGGCTCCACCACTTATCGGTGGGTTATGACATCAAAATGAAAATCTGAGGCACTGAAAGGCTTACAACAATAGAAATTTTTAAAAATATATTTTAGAGTTTAAAATTCTTTTTTTTTTTTGTGGTACCGGGGATTGAACCCAGGGGCATTCTACCTCCACGCTACACCCCCGGCCCTATTTTTTATACTTTATTTTGAAACCGGGTCTCACGAAGTTGCGGAGGGCCTCACTAGGTAGAGAGAGAGAGAGAGAGAGAGAGACAGGGAGAGAGAGAGAGAGAGAGAGAGCTGAGGTTGGCTGCGAACCCGGATCCTCCGGTCTCTACCTCCCAAAGTACTGGGATTACAAGCGTGCGCCACCATGCCCGGCTTTAGAGTTTAAAATTCTAATACATTATTTCTGTGTTAAGATACAGGAGACACAACTGGAAGATCCAACGATAACATTCTAATTATCCACACCATTTCTCTCCTTATTACCACAGACAATGATAATGTATTATCTCTTTGTTCCTGATCTGTTTTCTTAACTGTTAAATGAAAATAATATCAATAATTTAATAATCTTTCTCATAGGTAATGAGGATTAAATGAGTTACCACCTAATCACTTAAAACAGTCCTGAACACAAAATAAAAATAAAATGAAAATGAAAATCAACATTATGCAAATTTTATGCAGAAATATTATCTTTCATAGTGCCTTTTTCTATAAATAGTAAGGTGTTTTTAAATGGTTAAGTATTTTCTGCAGAAACTAGTTTATACAAAAAACCATTGAAGTATAAATTATGACATTAAAATGAAAGTTTGAGACATTGAAACCTATTCCAATAGAAACTTTAACAACATATTGTGGAGGTTAAAAGTTTTGGTATTTCATTTCTGTACTAAGATGCCGAAAATGCAGTTTGGAAGAGCCAATGGTAGCATTTTAATTATCTATGTCATCCCTATCCTGTTGCTACCTATAACAGTGTGTGATCTGCTTCTATGATGCCTAAGAATTTTGAGTAAGACCTCAACCTTATCCAAAAAGCACAATAATTTCCATCATATGTAAAGAATTTTTGTGTTGAAGTTTCAGGTTTCAAAACTCACAAATCATGATGTTTACAACTCTGACAATTTTTATCAAAGTAAAAAAGAAAAGGAGGTCATGTTCAAAAAAGGGATTGTTTTTGAAAATTATTCTATTTTCTTAATAGTTACCTTAAAATCTCAACAATTATGTTTTGATCATATAAAAGAAAAAACACCATGGCATCATATTTTAATGTGGTCAGAAATAAGTTACTTAATTTTTCATCTCTCATCAGCATTCTCTTTGCCACTAAAATGAAGTTTAAATGGTCCTTCAGGATCATATGGAATGGAGGTATGTATATGGACACCGATGTTCAAAGAAAAAAGATTGGTAACTTTTAACAGGTTTTATGTGATGCAAATGAAGGGAGGGGAGGAAGATAGTGGTAGAGAGAAGCAGTCAGATGAGCTTGGTAATACTAGTGGTTGGGCTTTTCACTTTGCCTGTACTCATGCCGGTCACATCTCCCACTTAGCTGAAAGTGAATGTGATGGCTGATTATTCAACTCATTTCTAATCACTAGACCAATGGATCTAAATGAGGAACTCCAGCTATGGGCAATATCTGCAGAACCTCTGACAAGAACTCCTAGCAATGCCCCCTCTAGCGAGGAAGGTCATAGCAATCATCAAGAAAGGGTTGTGCCAATGCTAGGTCCTCCCAGTACTAGAACCAGGGACAGAGCCCACTCTAGGAACTTTCTCTACTCTATTTCCCTAGATCCTGCAGGTAAAGCCCTACATTATTAATAGTTAGTTTGGTTCTTTGATGTTTTTAATAGAAGCATAGAAGTAATTGGAAGCTCCACGGAATGTATGATATTTACTCACTGACATTTACTTTTTAAGTTATTTGAAGTCCCATTAAAACTTTAGAGTTTCCCAAAACAAAACTGATCTTAAAGTTTGCAAAGGTAAATCATGTCATGTGCCTAGGTACCTTTTCTGGTTACTTCCTAAATTTTATTCTTAATTAGTAATTTTTCAGAATTATACAAGAAAAAGGACCTGGTCTACCAACTCTGTCTCTAGTACCTACAGCAGTGCTTGGGACATGGTAGGTGTAAGAAGTAAATTTATAGGATGTCATAAAAAAAAAGACACATATTTGAAAGCAGCTTGGTCAGGCAAATTTTACTTTTTGCAAAAAGGGTTCCTGCCACCAGTGTCAGCACACAGGAACAGCATGGCGGAAAACTGCTGAGTGCTTTATTTCCAGCATGGGGCTTCTATACTGTGCTCCTGTTGGTGGGAACATAGCCTCACAATCTTTACACCATTGGCTGAAGGGGATACTGGGGGAGGGGTTGACACTCACAATTTCTAGGAAATGCTATCTTTACAAAAATACAAGCACACATAAGGTTACACAATGGCAGTTTTACAAAATGGAGCCCAAGTCAAGCTATTCCTTTGATAGAAAAGATCTAATTATTTCTCACAGTAGGTGTTCCTTACTTAAATATTTTTTAATGAATGAAAAATAATGTGAACAAGAGCTAGAATGTGTTGATGATATTGAACGTTAGCTCTGAGAAGGTGCTATGGCTTATGCTTGACATGAACTACCTCAACCTCTGAGCAATGCTAAATTAGGTGCCACTGGTATCCTAAAAGATGTTAGAAACAGATTTTAGGGGAGTATTAAAGAATTACTCATGAGCTCAAAAGTAACTCAGCAAGGTACTTTACTTCTGTGCAGAAGGTCACACGCACACCATAAAAATCGGGGCAAGAACACCACATGGGCAGTCCGGACTCCATTTTATTCTCCTAACGCATAGCCCACTGTATCACACAGTGCCATCCTGAGTCCTATGAGCTAGACCAGAAAATAATCAAACCCAAAAAGGGAATCATAAGAAACATTCTTAATTATGAGGGATTCAGGCTTGTCATTAGCATCTGAAGTAGGGGGTTTATAGGACCAAGCCTTCAACCTCTTAGGTCTGTCCTAATCCAGGTAGTTAATTCCAGAATCTAATTAAATTATAAGACACTTGGTTGGTGTCCTCAGAGAACTGGAAAGTTACAATATGTGGAAAATCCATACATTAGTGTAAAAAATGTTGTGAGAATAGAGAAATCATATTTCCCACTACTGATAAATATAAAAATTCAAGAAATAATTTCTCTCATTTTACGCCCCTCCATAAGCCTCCCTTTCTTCTCCTTAGCTGTAGAGAGGAGGAGAGCAAAGCAAACACAAACATGTTTGAAGTATAAGAAAGTACTATGTTTGGTTGCAGCTAATGGAAAACTAGTGATTTAAAATAAGAAAGTGCTATTAAGGTACCTTAAGACATGAAAATACAATAGTTCCTCCTTTATCCTCAGTTTCACTTTCGATGGTTTCATTTACATGTGGTCAGTTGTACTCCAAAAATATTAAATGGAAAATTCTAGAAATAAAGAATTTATAAGTTTTAAATTATGCTCCCATTAAATCCTGTTTACTGCTGTTTGCCCAGAAAGTGAATAATCCCCTTTTCCAGCATATCTACCCTAGAGTAGTATAGGCAACCCACCTGTTAGTGTCTTAGTAGCCATCTCAGTTATCTGTTTCAATATGCAATTTTGTACTACCTGAGATTTCAAGAATACAATGGGGATCCTGGAACAGGTCCCTGAGGGTAAACAGGCTACTGTAATTTGGTTTCATTTGTTACACAGACTTCAAATTTGGTTTTATTAGCAAAATAAATATCTTCTATGGAATTTGGGAAGAGATGGTTAGGAATGTAGCCCCTATTATATGTTGATTTTTTCATGATTGATTCATATATACAGCCTTCAGAGCATGGTTCCATCTGGCATGTAACATCATAGGCATGATTCATATAGAAGAATGAGAGTATATAGTCCAAGCTTTGGCATCTTCAAAACATTTCACACCAGGCAGGCAAGGGACCTGAGTTCCAATCTCAGCTTTGACACTAGCTAGCTATGTAATATTGGGCAAATCCCTTAAGTACTACTTGTTTGATTTCCTCTTAGTCCTTTACATACCTTCTAGCTCTAAACATCTTTTTTTTTTTTTTTGCGGTACCGGGG
>PVJS01015596.1:0-38688 GCA_004027185.1 Glis glis
CCTTTTTTTTTTTTTTTTTTTTTTTTTTTTTTTTGCGGTACCAGGGATTGAACGCAGGGGCGTTCTACCTCCGCGCTACGCCCCCGGCCCTATTTTTTATACTTTATTTTGAAACCGGGTCTCACGAAGTTGCGGAGGGCTCACTAAGGAGAGAGAGAGAGAGAGAGAGAGAGAGAGAAGGAGAGAGAGAGCTAGAGAGCTGAGGCTGGCCGTGAACCCAGATCCTCCGGTCTCTGCCTCCCAAAGTACTGGGATTACAAGTGTGCGCCACCACGCCCAGCTCTTTCTTCTTTTTTTTTAATGTGGCTAATAGAAAATTTTGAAGGCTCACATTTAGTTTCTATTGAGAAGTACTAATTTAGACTTTGATTTAATATCATATTTAATAAGAATTTTAAAATCCAAGCAAAGTGTAGTGGTAAATGCCTGTAATCCCAGTACTTGAGGGGTGGAGACAGGAGGATCACAGGTTCAAGGACAGCCTCAACAACTTAGCAAGACCTTGTTTCACAATAAAAAAATAAAATAGAACTGGGAGTGTAACTCAGAGATATAATACCCCTGGTTCAGTCCCCAGTACCCCACCCACCCACCCCCACACACAAAATCCAATGAATACCAAGGTAGAAGTAGTTGATTCCTTTCTGTAATAAAATAAATAACATTTTTGGTGTATGCATTCTTTATTTCAATAGAAGTTTTTAAATATATGATTCCATTACA
Organism: Glis glis; assembly: GCA_004027185.1. NCBI lineage: Eukaryota > Metazoa > Chordata > Mammalia > Rodentia > Gliridae > Glis > Glis glis. Next base: position 724 of record PVJS01015596.1, read on the forward strand.
TTTTGTCAATTCCTGTGGAAGGCAAGAAAAACATTTTAGCTAACTACTTTGAGAAGCTGAATGTTTTAGAAATGCCATTAGAATTTTTTCAAGCAGTCACTCCCTTTTCAATGCTTACAAAATACTAAACATTAAAACATGTTTGAATCTCTACCCACTTTGTTATTTACATGATAAATATATGTTTTTTCCTGAATCTATATATGTATGTTCTGCCTGAAATAAATATATTTTTGTAATGTTTATTTCACTGGTATTAACAGAACTGGTTGTCATGGAAATTACTGGCTTAAATTTCATCAAAAGAAGAGAGCTTGTGTGGAAAAGACATTGCTTACTTGCTATTTAACTTTAAAGTAATAATTAAGGAGAATTTTTTTAACCTTAACGTTATATTCTAGTTTCTGGATTTTCTTTCAAAAATATCAAAGTCTGAATTCACTTACACAGGTTGTCTTTAATCAGGATGTGGTCTCTTCTGAGTATAAGTTTATACTGACCCCTATTGGTTATTATGTTCCAATCTCTGGATTATTCTTACAGAAAACCTGGTTAAATATTTAGACGTGTTTACATTTAGCATTTATTTTAGGATGAAAGCCACAAAATTCGTATATGTCCACTCTCCCTGCATTATACAAACCAAACTATCCACAAATCTTATTCAGACTTTGACAATTTATCTTGGGAGACCAAGATGTTTTAGTCCTCATTAGTTTCAGTGTACATCTACTGAGGACAAGGGAACTAAGCAGTATTATTTCTAATTTTCAGAAAAAAAATGACTTGATTATTCCCTCAACATCTGTCCCATTCTCATAATGTTTCTTAGCCACAGTCCATTTAAAAATTAAGTTTTCAGGGTGTGGTGGCGCACACTTGTAATCCCAGTACTTGGGAGGCTGAGACTGGAGGATCCGGGTTTGCGGCCAGCCTCAGCTACTTAGTGAGGGCCTCTCAACTTAGTGAGACCCTGTTTCAAAATAAACAATAAAAATAGGGCTTGGGGTGTAGCTCAGAGGTAGAATGCCCTTGGGTTCAATCCCCAGTACTACAAAAAAATTTATATATACATGTATATATGTATACACACACATACACACACACACACACACACACACACACACACACTATAGTCTCAGCTGGGCATGGTGGCACACACCTGTAATTCCAGTACTTGGAAGGCTGAGTCAGGAGGATTATGGCAATTTAGTGAGGCTCTCAGCAATTTAGCGAAACCCTGTTTCCAAATAAAAAATAAAATAAAATAGAGCAGGGAGTATAGCCTGCATGTAGAAGGCCCCTGGGTTCCATCCCCAGTACCAAAAAAAAAAAAAAAAAATTAGGGCTGGGGTGTAGCTCAGAGGAAGAATGCCCCTGGGTTCAATCCCCAGTACTGCAAAATAAGTAAGTAAGTCAGTAAGTAAATAAATAAATGTTAAGTTTAAAGTTCATACAGAGATTTGCGTAAGGGAAGGATGGATTGTGGAACCAAGGGTGAGTCTGATTCCAGGCAACATTGGTGGGGAGACACTGATTCTATGTTAACTAGAAATTTTTAGTGTGATGTGCAAGATTATGAACTATTACTTATGGATTTGGATAAGAAATTACTGGAAGGGGTAAAAGGTTACAGACCTTTATTTTCCTTTATGTCGAAGATACGGTTTTATTGCTATGCCAGTAATTCTGAAATTACGGGCATAATTATATATACCAAAGTTAATATTTTTGGTATATATCCATCCAACATTTAAATGACTGATAGTGAACAAGTCTATATTTCAGAAAATGTTATTTAGTTACATAAATTTATAAATTTTGTACCTAAGGCATCCTAGGGATTATAGTGGTTAATGTTAATTTTTATGAATCTACAATTGAAATTTTTACTATTACTGGGATAAGCTTAGTAACCCTTTTTTTTAAAAAGCAGTTTTTGATTAGCACATAATTATATATATATTTATGGGGTACAGTATAATATTTTAATATATGTTTTACGTGTTTATAATATATGCTGATCAAATCAGAGTAACCCTGTTTCTCTGAGTAACGAGAAACATTTTTTTCTCGTGTTTTTTTTTTTCGGTACTAGGTATTGCACCCTGGGGCATTCTACCTCTGAGTCCCATTCCCAGCCCTATTTTTTATTCTTTATTTTGAAACAGGGTCTCACTAAGTTGTGGAGGGCCTCACTAAGTAGCTGAGGCTGGCCGCGCACCTGTGATTCTCCAGTCTCAGCCTCCCAAGTACTGGGATTACAAGTGTGTGCCACCACACCCAGCTTTTTCTCGTGTTATAATAATCCAACCCATGCTCTATCTGTGTGCTTCCATTCTTTATTTATCCACATATGAAAAGGAACCCAGACTATCTCCTGAGGGGAAAACTTGCTATAGTACTCTAGGAATTTCTCATCCCACTCCCATGCATCTTTGTTCTGACATGTATCCTCATCTTACTTCCGAATTTCCCTAAAAGACTATTAATTTTACATTCTACTTATTTCAATGTTAAAATGTGTATCTTGTCCTTAATTGATACCATAGAGGATTCATGCTCAGATTCTTGACAAAGAATATAATCTTGAGTTCTCTGATATCACACTATGACAAAAAGTCATTATGAAAAAGAATATTCTAGGAGAATTTCAGAAAGCTATATAGTCCATGCTTTCTTTTGTCACTACTTCTTAAACTATATCCCACAAGATATTAATTCTGGTATATATTAATACATATTACGTGGAAAAGAAAAAGACATTTTCTAAGGTCAAATAAATTTAGAAAACATTAGGAGAGGAGGGACTCTTAGATACTTTAAAATGCTAATGTGCAATATCAATCTCAAAAGAATGTTATATGTAGTACCATCACACTTATTCAAAACTCTATTGGGAGTGGTTCCCTAGTAACATTTTAAAAAATAATATTCTAGTTTTTGGGGAAATTACTCACTAGTGATCTTTTAAAGTTGATCTCTGAATCAGATCAGACCATAGAGAACTGGGTTTTTAGATAGCTTTCTATAATACTTCTAATTTCATTTTAGTTATGACCTGGAGAAACTGTGCTCCTATTTAAGTGCTGGTATACCTTGACAGACCTATGCTTTGGGCTGTTTGGGTTCAAATCTGAAAAAGGCATCGCTTTACCTTTCTTGCACAGCTGGCAAGGAGAAAAATAAGACTGTTGTCTACGATTTTTCCAAATAACAAAATGTCTCCATAATTTATATATTTTTGTGTCCAATCAATGTTATATATGTAACAACTTAAGTGAGCAAATTAAATTCCATGAAACAGCCTATCAATTCAATGAATACATGTTTTATGTATTTCAATGCTGACCGTTACATTCTGGAGAGATTAATAAAGACTTTTGAGCCAGGCGCCATGGCACATGCTTGTAATACCAGTACTTGGGAGGCTGAGACAGGAAGATTGTGGGTTCGAGGCCAACCTCAGCTACTTAGTAAGACCCTCAGCAACTTAGTGGGACTGTTTCAAAATAAAAAAGATGTGGGGTGTAGCTCAGAGGTAGAATACCCCTAAGTTCAATCCCCAGTATGAAAGGAAGAAAGGAAAGTAGGAAGGCAGGTAGGAAGGAAAGAAGGAAGGAGATGTGTACTTAGCACTGATAAATAACTCAAGAAAAGTATGTCCCTATTGAATTATACAAAAGAACTTATGAATATCTCAGGAACCTTCTTGAAGGTAGAAAGAGATGACATTCTGTTCGAATTTAAACTTAAAAAGACCTGTTCTCCTACAGCAGTCTAATCAATTTATTCTTTATGACCCTAAAGTTACTAGCATATAAATGTTTTCTATCTCCTTCTATTGCACCTTGAATATTTTATGTACTTGACATAAGATTCTTTTCTCCTACAATCAATATATTATTTTAAGTTCAGCAGAATTAAGAATATTAGGCTTGTAATCTCCATTTCCACCATTTTTTACTTCCAGACATTTTCTTAGTTATCACTAATATGCTTCCTTCCATTGATTGTAAACCTTTGGTAGAGCAAAGAAGGACACAAGATTATCCTTTAGGGCTTATTACAATAATTAGAAGTAGGAGATAATTCTGATATTTAGTGAGTGGAAGTCAAAATTGTAACCAACCTGCCTTGTAAAACATAATCTCATATAATAAAGTATTACCCAGCCAAAAATGCAAACAGTATCCTTATTGAGAAACACCCTAACCATGAAGAAGCTTATCGGCAAATTTATGACATACTTCTAAAACATGAGCAGAGCCTTATGATTAGAATAGCTATGTAATTTATCATTCAAATTTAACAACTCAACTCTAAAATATTTATGGAAAAAGGAAGGACCAAGGACAGCAAAAATGAATTGAAGAAAAAAGAAACTTACCCTTCCAGCTATCAAGGATTATTTGCAAGCAAATGTAATTAAAATAGTGAGAAAGGATGTATTACTCTCCAAGTCATATTAGAGCAGTTGATTGTCCATATGAAAAACTAAAATACCATTGGTCCTAGTGGTGTACTGGAGCTAGATCAAACTGATCAGTTGCTAAGTATTCGAGAATTTCAAAACCATATTATTAAACCATTGGTAGCTGGGGAGGAGTGGGAGTATTTGCACAGTGGGAATTAGAAAATGTTCAGAGGCTGAGACAAGAGGATTGCAGGTTTGAGAACAGCCTCAGCAAGTAGCAAGCAAGACTCTCAGCAACCTAGCAAGACTGTTTCAAAAACAAAAAAAGGGCTGGGGGTGTAGAACACCCCTGGGTTTAATCCCCATTACCACAAAAAAAAAGAAAAGAAAAGAAATTAGCAAATGCTACATATCAAGGATTCTCTGCCCTACTGGGAGCCAGTTTACCAGCACACAACTAATTGGATTTTACCTTACACCACAAAAATCAATTCCAAATGGATTAAAAAAATCTAAGTGTGAAAAGCAAACTTTTCTAAAACTTAGAAGAAAATATCTTTAAAAATATGAGGACTAAGCTGGGTGTGGTGGCACACAGGACTATAATCCTAGTATTTAGGAGGCTGAGATGGGAAAATCACATGTTCACAGGCAGCCTCAGCAGTTAGAGAGGCCTTCTGTAACTTAGAAAGACCCTGTTTTAAGATAAAAAATTAAAACATAGGGCTGGAAGTGTAGCTCAGAGGCCGAGTGCTCCTGGGTTCAATCCCCAGTACCACCCCCACAAAAAAAAAATCTTAGTTCTAGAAAGATGTCCTCAACAACAAATAAAGTCATGTAACTCAAGGGAGGAAGTTTACTAAATATGACTATATGATAATAATTTTTTAAACTATACTGAGAAGGTCATTAAAGGATACCATTCTATTCTATTCTATTCTATTTATTTATTTATTCATTTATTTATTGTGGTACTGGGGATTGAACCCAGGGGCATTCTACCTCTGAGCTACACCACCAGCCCTATTTTTTTTTTCTTTATTTGGAGACAGGGTCTCACTAAGTTGCAGAGGGCCTCACTAAGTAGCTGAGGCTGGCTGCGAACCCGGATCCTCCCGTCTCAGCCTCCCAATTACTGGGATTACAAGCGAGCACCACCAAGCCCGGCTAAAGGGTACCATTTTAAAAAGTGAAAAAATAAGCCAAGACTGGGGGATGATCAATGCTACACAAACAACAATGGATTCATAACCAAAATAAATTAAAACTATCTACAAATCATTAAGGAATACATAGATAACCTGACTGGAAAATTGGCAAAAGACTTGAAAAGTAACTTTATATAGAAGAGGATATCCCAATGACCAATAAACAAAGAGAAGTTCTCTGTCTTACTAGTTAACAAGGAAACGCAAGTTGATAGCATATTTACTTCTCCCAAGTTATTTTAAATGTCACAGACCTACATGCTCACAAATATGTAAAGCAGCCCATACACTGATGAAGAAGGTATATATTGGGAAAACCAATTTGTAATGTGCAGTCAGTAAATTGAAGATATCATAGCACAGATTGTTAGTTGGTCCCTAACAGTCATTGAAAATTATCGTTTCTTGTGGGAGGGAGAGCAGCAATGCAATCAAAAGCATCGATAATGTTTAACGTCTTGAGGACAGTGAAAACTTCATGGTTATGACATCATTCTCTTTACCAGGTTATGCTTCTAAAATATTTCAAAGGTGTTGGGTTTGAGAGCGATACATACCTCACATTTATTTATTTATTGCTTAAAATAACATACATGTATTATATTATAGTTTGTATAGGTCAGAAGTCCAGGCATGGCTGTTAGATCAGGATCTCAAAGGCTGCCGACAAGGTGTATGTCTGGCTGCCTTCTCATCTGGAGATTTGATTGGAGAAGAATATCCAAGCTTGTTCAGATTTTTGGCAGAATTTATTTCTTCATTGCCTATAGGAGGATAGGGTCTCGGCTTCTCACTGCTATTGGCTGAAGGTCACCATAGGTTCTGGATGTCACCTGCAGTTCCCCTTCATGTGACCCTCTCCTTACGCTCTCTCATAACACAGCACTTTACTTCTTCAAGTCCAGCAGGAGAGCCAGACTGCCACCATCTCTTAACAAGGTGGATGGATTCTTACATAAAGCAACATAATCACAGGAATGACATTCCATCCCTCTTTGTCATATTCTATGCATCAGAGGCAAGTTACAATTCCTGTCCATAATCAAGGGGACTCTCAAAGCTTATTTGCAATTTTCTGTGGGAGTTGTAGTTATCTTTTCTTTTTCACTTTTTCTTTTGGCTGAGAAAAATTAACCATTCATAAGAGTTTCAAAGGAAAGCAGTTATGGGGTCATACCCCACTTTTTGACATGGCACAGTTAAATGCCCATTAAACATCCAGATAAATTACTTTATGGAAATAAAATGCAGATTTGGAACTCTTTGAAATTCTCTACTGCATAGATACTACTCTTTAATTAGCTTAGGTAGATGATCATCTCCTCCTCCTCCTATTTTTTGTGGTACTGGGGATTGAACCCAGGGGCATGCTACCTCTGAACTATACCCCCAGCCCTATTTTATTCTTTTCTTTTTGCGGTACTGGGGATTGAACCCAGGGGCATGCTATCTCCGAGCTACACCCCCAGCCCTATTTTATGTTTAGTTTGAAACAGGGTTTCACTAGGTTGAGGAGGGCCTCGCTAAGTAGCTGAGGCTGGCTGTGAACCTGTGATCCTCTTGTCTCAGCCTCTCAAGTATTGGGATTACAAACCATGAGCCACCAGGCCTGGTTTCTTTTTTCTTTTTCTTTCTTTCTTTCTTTTTTTTTTTTTTTTTTTTTTTTTTTTTTTTTTTTTTTTTGGTACTGGGAATTGAACCCAGAGGCATTCTACCTTTGAGCTACACCCCCAGCCCGATTTTATTTCTTATTTGGAAACAGAGTCTCACTAGGTTGATGAGTCTCACTACTTGTTGAGGCTGTCCTTGAACCTGTGATCTTCCTGTCTCAGCCTCCAAAGTACTGGGATTACAGGTGTGTGCCACCACACCCGGCTTTTATTCCTTATTTTGAAACAGGCTCTCACTAATTGTAGAGGGCCTCACAAAGTTGCTGAGGCTGGCCACAAACCTGCGATCCTCTGTCTCAGCCTCCCAAGTACTGGGATTACAAGCATGTGCCACCACTTCTGGCTCTAGATTATTGTCTGAGATCACATAATTGTGGATTCTTGAAAATGTCTTTCTAGGGCTTGTGAGGGACAAACTTGAGTCCCTAAATCATGATCTGTTAGAAACAACTTTTTACAGCGTCTAAAGAAACGGCACGTGTTCAAAAATTGCTTGGCAAGGCGATTTTACTTTTTTGCAAAAAAGGGTGCTGAGCACGTTTCACAAAGAACCCAGTGGGTCTTATATCCCTAACCAAGGCTCCTCCTGCGCTGACTGGTCGAAGTTACAGCTTCACATTCTTCCAGGTCAGCTACAGGGGAAGATGGGGGACGGTCAACACCTGTAATTTCTTAAGAGATGTTAATTTGGGAAAGGAATATAAATTCCTACCAAGTTACAAAATGGCCGTTTAAGTGAAACTACCTCCTTTGACAGAAAAGATACAATTATATTCTCACAATCTTTATTTTGTTTTATTGTATTTTATGGCACTGGGGATTGAACCCAAGGACATTCTGCCTCTGAGCTGTACCCCCAGCCCTATTTTATTTTTATTTGGAAACAGGGTCTCTCTAAGTTGCTGAGAGCCTCACCAAGTTGCTGAGGCTGACTTCGAACCTGAATTCCTCCTGTCTTAGCCTCCCAAGTACTAGGATTACAAGTGTGTGCCACTACGCCCAGCAACCATGATCTTTATAGTTATCACTCTATTATTTCTTTTTCTTTTTTTTTTTTTTTTTTGCGGTCCTGGGGATTGAACCCCGGGCATTCTACCTCTGAGCTACAACCCCCAGCCCTATTTTTTATTCTTTATTTTGAAACAGGGTCTCACTAAGTTGCAGAGGGCCTCACTAAATATAAGAAGTAGTCTCATGTAAACCGGGCATGCGCCACCACGTCGGGCATATTCCTTCCTTTTTTGCTCCTGATCAGTTAATGGTTGCAGTTTTCCCATATTGCTAGGTGTTACTCCACCTCCACCAATGCAATTTTTGTAGATTTTATAAGACACTGCCTATGGCAATAACTATTTCAAGTTGAAATTATTTTGTGCACCAAATTCCTTTCCCAGAATATTTTTAAGAACCAGTCATTATAAAAAGAACTGAACTTTTAGCCGCTTGTGGTGTCGCACGCTTGTAATCCCAGTACTTGGGAGTCTGATCACAGGTTCCAGGAGTCTCAGCAAATAGTGACACTCTCATCAACCTAATGAGACCCTGTTTCAAAATAAGAATAAAGAATAGGGCTGGGGGTGTAGCTCAAAGGTAGAATGCCTCTGAGGTCAATCCCCAATACCAAAAAAAAAAAAAAACTGAACTTTTTATATGAATACATTCTCTGAGATTGTGCATTATCACCTTAATTAGCTGGGATTCTGCATATCTCAACAGTTAACAAGATTCCATAAAACCACTTTTTAGCTTTTGATGATTAGTATGTCTCATATAATAATTTTAAATGTTTAAATGTGCAAATTTCTTGTAACATCTTAAGAGGACAAATTAAAACGTGCATCAGGAACAGACGGAAGTGATACAGAAAACTGAAAGCACCCAGATGAATATAAACATTCCAATAAAACTTGTCCCAGGTAGTGCGCTGAAGGAATATGCGGGGTATATAGGTGCAAAACTAGATACGAAGTGGAAAAAAAATGGGAAATAAGTGGAGGTTACATCGGTAAACACCGAACATGGAAGCAAGCGCTCAAGCAGCAGCGAGAATTAACTGATGGGGAAGGGCAAAACCACCACCACTCAGTTCTGTGCTCTCCTAACGCTCAAAATCAACTACATGGTAAAGGTGGGTTTTTCTCACTTCGTTTTCTTAATCTGGCAAACTACGGTCAACCCTGCATAACCAGTCCTTCCGCCAGCGACAGCGCCCCGCGGGAGACGCCCCGGGACAGGACCGCTGCGCAATCCCGGAGGCGCATGCGCAATCTCGGCGCAGGGTTCCCACCACGCCCCACCACCGCGTCGCCGGAAGTGACGCAAGCTCAGGGGCGGGGCGGGCTCTGCGCCGGAAGTGTCTCCCGGATAGTAAATAAGAGCTGAAAGACAAGAAAGAAGCTGTCTCCATCTTGTCGGGACCGGCTGCTCTGGCGACGTTGTGAAGATGGGGGGCGTCTTGGGGCTGTGCTCCATGGCGAGCTGGGTAAGTTGATTTTTTATTTTTTTTACATTGTTGTTTTGTTTTGGTTTTCGGTCTCCGGGATGCTGGTGTGAGAAGCGGAAGAGAGCGTGACCCAAGCGAGGCTGGCTGAGGCCGGACCGGAACGTGGTACCCCACCCAAAAGGGAGTGCCTTCTGCCCCCGTTTTCTTCCCATCTCCTCTGGTCACTCCGACTCAGCTTCAGGGCCTTGAGTTTTGAGAAGAACTTCCCTTGATGGTCGTGAGGTGCAATGGAGATGGGAAGATGAGCCATAAATAGGTTGAGAGAGCTGGTAGTTCCCCTCCCCCACCCTTTCTTCCTGAAAACTGCCTCCCATTTTTTTAGCACCCTCTTGGTAGTTTTCTTTTGTGTCTGTCTAGGCCATCTCCACAAAGGGTTCGGCCCTTTCCATCTCTGGGGTACCCCTCTCTCTTTTCGTCATCTCTTCCCCAGCGACCTCAGACTGCGGCACTGTCATCCCTGGAGACCTCTTTGTTCTGATGCGCAGACTACAATTAAGAAGTCCCCGTTATTTGGGACAACTTGGCAGGAATACTGACATAGTAATGTTGTTTTTCAGATAGTTTTGCCACTAGGTCTCTGGCCTTGTTGGTATTGGGGAATTACTATACTTCACAATAATTTACCTACCAAGAAAAGCTCTTCAGTTCTGGGGTCTTAGGTATCTTTTGAAATAAAGCATGCGTGTGCAGTCCGAATTTTGATGGTTGATTGGGTGTGTGTTGCATTTTCATTAGATACAGAGTTGTTAGAATGAAATGGTTTATTTTAATTATGGAGGCAAGATTTCTTAATCCAGGTGGAACAGATAACAGTTTTTTAAAGGTAACCTCATCCTCCTTCCAAAAAAGAGACAAAACATTGGCAGTACAGTTAAAGATTTTGTAACTTCGGGTGAGGTATTTGGATTTAAATCTTATTTCTTTAACCTGTGTTTTTTAATTTCCATTTCTAACAATTGCTTGTCTAACTTCCCAAATAATTCTATTACATATACATTAACCAACATACTCGTTATTTTACATACCTCACCTCTGTTTTTTTTTTTTTTTTGTACTAGGGATTGAACCCAGAGTCATTCTACTTCCGAGCTACACCCTTGGCCCTATTTTATTTTTTATTTGGAGTCAGGGTCTCACCAAGTTGCTGAGAACATTGCTAAATTGCTGAGGCTGGCTTTGAACCTGCCATCCTCCTGTCTCAGCCTCCCAAGTACTGGTATTACAATCGTGTACCACCATGTCTGGCGTACCTTATCTCTTTTCAAAGGATTTTGTTATGGCTTGAACCATAAATGTTAAATTTTATTCATTTATTTATTTTTGGTACTGGGGATTGAACCTCAGAGGCATTCTACCTCCAAGCTACACCCCCCCCGCCCTTTTATTTTTTTGTTTTTAAACAAGGTTTTGCTAAATTGCTGAGGTTGGCCTCAAACCTGCAATCCCCCTGTCTCAGCCTCACAAGTTCTAGGATTATAGATATAAGGCCACCATACCCAACTTGAATGTTAAATTTTAATCAAATAACAGGTGGAAGTTGTTATTCCAGCCAGGCCATTCTCTTGACTATGTTGTGTTTCTTTTTTCAGTTGAGCATGGAAATCTACTTCGTCTCAGTAAGATATAAGAATGTCTAGTTAGTTGGGTATGGTGGCGCATACCTGTAATCCTAGTATTTGGGAGGCTGAGACAGAAGAATTGCAGGTTCGAGGCCAGCGTCAGCAGTGTAGTGAGACACTTAGCAACCTAGCGAGACCCTGTTTCAAAACAAAAAATAAAAGGGATTGGGGGTGTAGCTCAGAGGTAGAATGACCCTGGGTTCAATCCACCATACTACCAAAAAGAAAAGAAAGAAAAAATAGTTTTAGCGAGCAACATGGGAACAACTATATTCTTATTAATACGTTTACAACGTAGATATCCACTTTTGCTGACCAGAAGAATGTCCTTAATAAAACTGACACTGCCTTGTAGTCAATCTGTTAATACCTAGGTATACTGGAAAGATAGTGACAAATAAGTAGTATTGTTACCCTCTGATAATTAGATCTCTGGCAGATAGAGAAAAAGCTGTGTGGCCAAGGTTGCTCTCATGCTTCTAGGTCATTATGGCTGACCTAAGAACTCATAATGTGCAATTGGAGTTGATCTTTTTCCCTTTCCTTCTTTGTGCCTCTGTTTCTTTATTACTGAATTATTCGATTTTAGTTCCTATCTATAGTCATGAAAAGGATTTGCCTTATGATAGACAAATTCATCTCTTCCACATTCATAACAATTAAGATGCTCATTTACTTAGAAGTTTTAATGAAATTCAAATTTATTCAAATGTTCAAAACTAGCATTCAAATCATTAAATTAGTTCAAATGATCTAGAATTAAACAAACCATTTTTTGCACAAGTTTCCACAGGCATAATCAAATTTAGTAAAAGTTATTTTCTTATTTATAAAATAAGTGTAGAAGATTTCTTTTTGTGTGTGTGTGCTACTGGGGATTGAACCCAGAGGCATTCTACCTTTGAGCTACACTCCCAGCCTGATTTTATTTCTTATTTGGAAGCAGGGTCTCGCTAGGTTGATGAGAATCTCACTACTTGCTGAGGCTTTCCTCGAACCTGCGATTCTCCTGTCTCAGCCTCCCAAGTACTGGGATTATAGGCATGCGCAACCACGTCTGCAGAAGATTTCTGAACTATGAAAAAAGTATGAAAGAAAAAAATTACATGTAAATGTCTCTGGACATTTCACCCAGTCCTAGAACTACATTACCAGCCACTTATACCTACTTGGGCACCTTTCTGCATCCTAATCTCAACATTGGTGTTAGTGAATAGAATTGATTTTTTAAATCATAGGACCTTTTATACAATACCTAGCATTCCTTTGCCCAAGATATTTAATATAGTTAAGAAGAGAGCTTGTAATTACTAAGTGCCTATTTTGAGCCAGCCTTTGCTAGATTTTTTTTAATACAATGACTTTTTTTGTAGAAATGATTCATAGTTGCTATGAAAAGCCAAAGCAGTGCAGAGAATAAAGTAAAAATGTCACAGAAAATCCCACCACCAATAACATTTCTTTGTCAATGCATATGTACAAATGGATGAACAGACAAAATTCTTTCTTAAGCCAGGTGTGGTGCACACTTGTAATCCCAGTATTTGGGAGGCTGAGACAGTAGGTTTGCAGGTTCACTGCCAGTCTCAGCTACTTAGTGAGGCCCTCCATAACTTAGTGAGACCCTGTTTCAAAATTAAGAATAAAAAATAGGGCTGGGCCGGGCATGGTGGCTCATGCTTGTAATCCTAGTACTTGAGAGGCTGAGACAGGAGGATCGCAGGATTGTGGCCAGCTTCAGCTACTTAGTGAGGCCTCCACAACTTAGTGAGACCCTGTTTCAAAATAAAGAATAAAAAATAGGTCTGGGTTACAAGCGTGCGCCACCATGCCCGACAGACATTGTCTTTTTTTAATTTACTTTTATTGGTACATTGTAACTGTACATCATGATGAGGTTCAGAGTGATAGAAACACACATGCACACAGCACTTGGTGTGTTTCTCTCCAGATCCCACCCCATTCCTCCTCTCCTCGTACATATTATTGAGATTAGTATTGATAGCTTCTTATATGTACATAGCATTATTTGAACTATTTCCTTCATCAAATCTCCCTTTTCTCTATTCCACCTCCTAACCCCAAAGCCCTTCCTCTATCCTACTGGTATCTCTCTTTGTTTATCTCAAATTCCTTTTATTTCCCAGTTTGTCTCTAATTTCCACATATGACATACAACCCTTCACTTTCTGAGACTGGCTAATCTCACTTAGCATGTTGTTTTGTTTCATCCATTTTCCTGCAAATGACATAATTTTGCTCTGTATGGTTGAGTAAAATTCCATTGTGTGTATATACCACAGTTTTGTAATCCATTCATCTGTTGATCGATGCCTAGTCTGGTTCCATAATTTGGCTTCTGTGAATTGTGCTGCTATAAATATGGACATGCTTGTACCACAATAGTATTCTGACTTCAGTTCCTTTGGAAAGATACCCAGGAGTTGTATATCTGGGTCATATAGTGGTCCCATTCCCATTCTTCTGAAGAACCTCCTCACCGATCTTCATAGCAGCTGTACTAATTTGCAACCCCACCAACAGTGTATAAGGGTTCCTATTTCCCCACATCCTCACCAGCATTTATTTTTGTTTATATTCTTGATGATTGCCATTCTAACTGGAATTAGATGGAATCTCGGGGTAGTTTGGTATTTGTTTGTGGTACTGGGGATTGAACTTAGGGGCATTCTACCTACCTCTGAACTATACCCACAGCCCTATTTTATTTTTTTATTTTAAAACAGGGTCTAAGTTGCTCAGGCCTACCTAAGTTGGTGAGGCTGGCCTCAAACCTGTGATCCTCCTGTCTCAACCTCCCAAGTGCTGGGATTGTAGACCTGTGCCACCATGCCTGGCTCTCTGTATAGTTTTGATTTGCATTTTCCTGATTGCTAATGATGTTGAACATTTTTTATATGTTTGTTGGTCATTTGTGCTTCTCCTTTTGAGAAATGTCTATTCAGTTCAATTGCCCACTTTTTGATTGTGTTGTTTTATTAATGTTAAACTTTTTAAGCTCTTTGTATATTCTAGATATTAGTTCTCTTTCAGGGGAGTAGCTGGCAAAGATTTTCTCCCATTCTATAGACTTTCTCTTCAGACTCGAATTTCCTTTGCTGAACAGAAGCTTCTTAATTTAATGCCATTCCATTTATTGATCTCATTTTTTATTTCCTGAGCTTTGAGGGTTTTATTGAGGAAGTCTCTCCTAGTGCCTATATGTTGGAGAGTTGATCCTATGCCCTTTTCTGTTAATTGCAAAGTCTCTGGTCTAATTTGTAGCTCTTTTATCCATCTTGAGTTGACTCTTGTGCATGGTGAGAGACAGGGGTCTAATTCCATTCTTCTACTGGTTATCTATATGGATAACCAGTTTTCCCAACACCATTTGTTGAAAGACTGTGTTTTCTTGAGCATATGTTTTTGGTACCTTTGTCAAAAATCAACTGGCTGTGTGAGGATTTGTTTGTCTTCTATTCCATTGGTCTGTTTGTCTATTTTTATGCCAATACCTTGCAGTTTTTATTATTTTAGCTCTTTAGTATAATTTGAAATCAGGTATTGTGATGCCTCCAGCATGGTTTTTATTGCTAAGAATTGTTTTGGCTATTCTGGATCTTTCGTTTTCCCATAAGAATATTATAACTTTTTTCTACCTCTGTGAATAATGACATTGGTATTTTAATAGGGATTGCATTGAATTTGTAATTCACTTTTGGTAGTATGGCCATTTTGTAATATTCTGTGTATCCAAAAACATGGGAGGTCTTTCCATCTTCTAAGATCTTCAATTTCTTTTTTTTAGTGTTCTGTAATTTTCATTGTAGAGGTCTTTTGCCTTCTTGGATAGATTTATTCCTAATTATTTTCCTGTTTTCTTTTCTTTTTTGAGGCTATTATTAATGGAATTGTCTTCTGGATTTCTTTTTCAGTAAATTCATGATTGATAATAGAAAAGCTAATGATTTTCGTGAGTTGATTTTGTATCCAGCTACTTTTACTTTGAATTTGTCAGCTCTAGAAGTCTTCTGGTTGAGTTTTCTTCAATCTTCTAACTATAAAAGATGAAGACTTAGCACCTGTCCCTGATTTCAACTGGCCCTCACCTTGCATCCTCACCAAAGTCACATATATGTTAGTTGTATAATTTTTATTACTATGTAATGCTCTTCATAGTTCATCCATGTAATAAATACACATTGACTTTTCCATTCACACACAACGTTTTATATTCATTGACATTATTGCTTGCTTTATTTTTTTCTGTGTATTTAAGTAATTTAACCCCAACCCTTCCCCAGCTGTATGCATCTCCAAGTTCAGATATATGTGATGATTGATCTGTTCTTAGCGGTTATATCTCCCAGAATCATCTAATCTCTTATAGTCTGTACAGTCAGTCTGCCATATCCACAGGTTCTGCACCTTAGGATTCAGCCAACCTATAATTTAAAGTATTTTTTAATTGCATTTGTACTGAATGTATACATACTTCTTATTATTCCCTGAACAGCATAGTAGAACAACTATTTACATAGCATTTACATTATTAAGTGTTATAAATGACACAGAGATGATTTAAAGTGTGCAAGAGGATGTGCATAGGTTTTATGGAATTAATGTCCCATTTTACATGAGAGATTTGAACATTCTTGGATTCTGGTATTTGCGTGAAGTGCTGGAACAAATCCCCATGGATTTCAAAGGATACCTATACTGATAGTTTTCATCCTGGATTTACTTCATTCTTAAATGAGGATGAACATTGCCTTTCTTGAGTAGAAGCCATTTTTTTCTGCATTGCTTGTCTTTCTTGGTTTACTGTCACATTTTGGTGTATCGCTCTTTGAGAAAAGAGCATAGGAAATATATTTTGATTGGGCATAGAATTCTAAGTGAGGTTCTCATATTTAGTATGAAAAGTTTGATTTAATTTTATGTTGTTAGTATGGCATCCCTTTTGTCAACTCTACTTGGTATTCACCTCTCAAGACCCCTGTTTTATCCTATCCAGGTGGCTAGTGCAAGAAGTGGAATGAAATCTCGGAGTCTTAATTGCTCTTTGAGAAGACATTCAGTCAATCCTGTTTTTACCTTTACCTTCATCATCATGTAGGGGGGCATTTGGTGCTGCCACTTCCTGATCTGTTGGGCAGTTCTGCTGAATACATTTTGTTCTCACCTTCCTCCTTTGATGGCTCAGAATTCAGTTTTCTTACTCTTTATGGCAATTACTGCTTTCCACCTTCCAATTTGTTCTCTTGTTCCTTTTGACCTTTTAATTTTATTCCTTCTTTTTAAGATGACATACCCTTTTTTAATTGAGATTTCTAGAGGGAGCTTAGATAAATTCTTATATTCAGTCTATCTGTAGCCAGAAGCTCTTTTTACTGTTAGTCTTATGCTGCTGTTATTTTTTTATTTTTTTGGTACTGGGGATTAAACCCAGAGGCATTCTACCTCCAAGCTACACCCCGGCTTACTGTTATGTTTTATAACATTAATTCCCACACCAGTCATTCTTAAAGTATGTTCCTGGACCCAGTAATATTAGAATACCTGGAAATTTATTTATAAACTCTAGATGGTGCTCAGTATTCCACATTTTAATAAACCCTTCAGGACACTCTGCATGCTACAATGTGAGAACTTGTCTAAACCTAAGTAGATACAGAACTCTCCACTAGTCCCCTTTACCATGGCGTTTTGCTGATTTTTCAATGCCATCTCTTAATTGGCCACATTTTTGTCATCTTGTAGATTTTTTAAAAAGGATTTATGAGTGCTAAAATCCCTGAGATTTCGTATTTGAAAATGCCTGTTAAGCCAGGCGTGGTGGTGCATGCTTGTAATCCCAGTACTTGGGAGGCTGAGACAGGATGATCACAGGTTCACCACCAGCCGCAGCAACTTACTGAGACCCTCAGCAACTTAGTGAGACCCTGTTTCAAAATAAAAGAATAAAACTGAGGTGGGAGTATAGCCTGGAGGTAGAATGCCCCTGGGTTCCATCCACAGTATCACAAAAAGTAAAGAAAAGAAAAGGAAATGCCTGTTATGAATTTGAGAGATATTTTGAAGTAGCAAATAGTATACCAATTTCCTTCAGAACTTTGTAATTACTTCTGCATTGTGTTCTGTCTCATATTGACATGGTATCCACCCCCTCTCAACATACTTCAACACTTGTGTGGGTGGCATGTTTTCATCTGTTTGAGTATCTTAGATTTTATTTCTCTTTGAAATTAAATAACCAGATATATCTGAGTTTAAATATTATTTAAACTCAGATTTTAAACTTTAGAACATCATTTGTGTTTGTGTTAGTGTTACTGGGGATTGAACCCAGAGGCATTCCACCTTTGAGCTACACCCCCAGCCCGATTTAATTCTCATTTGGAAACAGGGTCTCATTAGGTTGATTCGAGTCTCTACTTGCTGAGGCTGTCGTCCAACCTGCCATCCTTCTGTCTCAATCTCCCGAGTACAGGGATTACAGGTGTGCACCACTGGGCCCAGCTAGAACATGATTTATTTTAAAGATTTGTTTTTGTTTTTGGTTTTTTTTTTTGGCAGTACTGGGCATTGAACCCAGGGGCATTCTACCTCTGAGCTACACCCCCAGCCCTATTTTTTATTCTTTATTTTGAAACAGGGTCTCACTAAGTTGTGGAGGGCTGGCATTTTAAGGATCACTTACTTTCATGTTATGCCTTTGTTTTCCTTCCTCAGTTTTTCTCCTTTTTTTTTCTTTTTTCGGGTTTTTCTGTTTTTTGTTTTGGGCACTGGGGATTAAACCCAGGGGCATTCTGCCTCTGAGCTATATCCCAGCCCCTCCCCCCCTTTAAACACTGAAACAGTATCTCTTTTAAGTTGTTGAGGGTCTCACTAAGTTGCTGAGGCTGGCCTCAAACCTGCAATCCTCTTGTCTCAGCCTCCCAAGTACTGGGATTATAGGTATGCACCCTGTAATCACCATGCCCCATTTTTTAAAAAGTTTTTGAAATAGGGTCTTGCTAATATTAGTGTTTCTGTGTTCGTTTTTGTTATTTTCAGGAAAACTTTAATTTACATACAGAAAAATTCACTCTTTTTAGTATATAGTTCCGTGAGTTTTGGTAAAATCATATGTCATGTAACCACTACAGAACAGTCATCACTGTCTTTCTAGTATGTCATATAGATGGACTCATGGCATGTAGCCTTTTGAATCTGGCTTCTTACTATAATTCATTTGGAATTCACTCATGTTGTCGCATATATTAGTAATCTGTTCGTTTTTATTGTTGAGTAATGTTTCATTGTTTAGAAGTACCACAGCTTGTCTGTTTACCATTTGAGGGACATTTCCAACTTTTGGTGATTATAAATAGAGTAGCTATCAGCATTCCCATAAAGGATCTATGAGTGGAATTACTGGATTATATATGGTAAGTATATGTTATAAGAAACTGCCCATCCTATGGTCAGCCCTTATGAGAATATTTATACTTTGCCTTTCTGTGATACTTACTGTTAAATTCCTGTACTGGTGTTTACCTAAACTCCTAGACAGGAACATATCCTGTTCCCTAGTGTAGTTTAGAGGTCATTAGACAAAGCTATCCCCAATGATTCGCTTATCCATTTATTACCTAATTCCACTTGTAGGTTTGTTGCTACCACCACTAAGTCTGAAGAAGAAAAAATAAGGATACCAGTTCAACTTTTTTTCCTGTTTCTGGGGTTGGGAATTCTGAGAATTGTGTGGCTTTACCATCATGATATCTGGGGCCTAATTAGGCAGGGGCTGGAGGTGAGCTCAGCACCTGTGCTGTCTTGGATATTACATTTCTTAGCTAAATTTTGGTTGCTGCTGGTTATTTCTCTCCCTGTGTTGTTTTAGTAATTTTATTCGTTTTTCTTGGTATAGAGAACAAGAGTTTTTTCTGTTCAACTTTGTTCCATCTTTCTCCAGAAGTTACTGTTTTTTAGTTTGTAGATAATATATATAAACCATATAGTTTATGTTCCTTGGTAATTAGTTTGTGTTTTACCTCCTTTTTTCAACAGGTAGAATGGCAGTTTTCATGAAGTCATTTTAAACTGTACTGATTTTTAATAATGTTCTTTTCCCCAGATTCCATGTTTGTGTGGTAGTGCCCCGTGTTTGCTGTGTCGATGCTGTCCTAGTGGAAACAACTCCACTGTAACTAGGTTGATCTACGCACTTTTCTTGCTTGTTGGAGTGTGTGTAGCTTGTGTAATGTTGATACCAGGAATGGAAGAACAACTGAATAAGGTTAGTCTTTTTTTTTTTCTTATTTATTGGTTAACTGAAACTGTACAATATACATGAAACTGATTTGGGGGTATTAAAAGATAATGTAGCCAGGCGCAGTGGCACATGCCTGTAATCCCAGTACTTGGGAGACTGAGACAAGAGGATTACAAGTTCAAGACCAGCCTCAGCAATTTACTGAGACTCTCAGCAGCCTAGCGAGACCCTGTTTCATAACAAAAGAAAATTGTAAAATGTCTGGGAGTGTAGCTCGGAGGTAGAATGCCTTTGGGTTCAATCCCCAGTACCACAGACACACACACACACAAAGATAATATGTAAGCACAATTTAGGGAAGTCAGACGATGTAAGGTGACTTATTAAGATCTATGATGGTGGTACAGAAAATGTGCTGTGATAATACAAGGAAAATAGTTTTAACTAGGTAATAGAATCTGAGTGTCATGGAGAAGAGGACATTCTTTTTCTCCCTCTTAGTCCTGAAAAAGGGACATTCTAAAACTGAGTAGAAATTTTGTGTGCAGAGATTGAAAATTTGAAAGCGTAATGACTATAAAAGGTTCTTAAGCAGTATATTTTATGTTTTAGGAAAATTAATCTGGTAATTAGGAAAGAATAAAAGTTAAGCAATTAACCATGGAGCCTTTTGCAATAATGTAACCAAGGAGTGTAGAAGGCCTAAGGTAGCTTTTATAGATATAGAATCGACTACCAGGTGTGGCAGTGCACTCTTGTCATCCCAGTACTTGGGAGGCTGAGACTGGAGGATCCGGGTTCATGGCCAGCCTCAGCTACTTAGTGAGGCCTCCACAAGTTAGTGAGACCCTCTTTCAAAATAAAGAATAAAAAATAGTGCTGGGGATGTAGCTCGGAGGTAGAATGTCCCTGGGTTCAACCCCCAGCACCAAAAAAAAAAAAAAGAATTGACTGAGTCTGGCTGGCATTTAAATATTGATAGTGATGGAATCATAAATAATAGCCTGGTTCTGATCCTAGAAAACTGGGAGGAAAGTGTTGCTATTAACCAAGAAAAGAAAAAAAAGGTATTTTATTTTTGTTTTATATTTTGTTTCAGGAGTCAGGTTGTAGAAGGAGGTGGGGAGAATATAATAAATTTAGTTTCTATCATTGACTTGAAGGTACATCACATACATGTGTGCATGTTTGTATATGCATGTGTGTACATGTGTATATCTTAGTTCAGGCTACTATAACAAGAATGCTATAGACAAACAATAGAAATTTGTCAGATCAGGATGCCAGCATGGTTGAGTTCCAGCGAGGATTTTCTTTCGGATTTGCGAATGGTCATATTCTTGTATCCTCACATGGAGAGAGTAGCAAGCTCTTTGCTATTCTTGTTAATCAGGTCAGTATTCTCAATACAGGAGCCCTGTTCTTATTCTGTATTTAATTCGCAGAGCTCCCACTTCCTAGAACTATCCTATTGGGAGTTAGAGTTTCAACATATGAATTTGGGGCAGACATAGACATGAAGTTCGTAACAGTGTACATCCAGCAGGAAGTAGAAAACATGAGTGTATAAGTCAAAGTCAGAGCCAGAGCCTATGTTGGGGATAGAGATGAAAGTTGAAGCCATGGCAGCAGATGCTGAGGAAGACCAGTCAGAGCGAGCCATGGTGGAGCTTTGCCAAAAGCCCTTACTTAAGGAGTTGGTAGAGAAAGGAGAAAATCTGAAGGAGCAATAGAAACAGGAACCAAGAGAATGAACAGGTTTTAGGAAGAGTTTTAAGAATGATAGAACAGTGTCTGCATAAAAAAGGTCTGGGAATTTGAGGACTAAGAAATAGCTGCCTTTGGATTTGACAACTAATACGTGACTAGTGTCCTGATAGCAGTTTCTACAAGGAGTAAGAAGAAATAATTCATTCTACATATGAATAATATATGTAGTTCTGGACAATATTCCTACTTATTTCACATAAAAATTCTTTTTTGCACACTGAATAGACTCACTTTTTGTTTTTTGTTTGCTGGCAATCAAACCCAAGGCTTCAAACAGTGGGCAAGCAATTACTGAGGCACACCCTCAGACCCTTAAAATGTGACTTTCTGAAATGGTTATTGGTCTCTCTCAAGATTGTAAGTTAAAATATAAAACTACTGCTAGCTCATAAGTCAAATCCTATCATGATCAGAAATAGCATTGGTAGGATAAGAGACCAAAACTCAAGATGGATTTAAGTAGGCTGAATTTGAATAGCCAGAATTATTTACTTTAGTTCTTAGAAACAGACTTGGTTACTATGTGATTGTGTGTGGGGGTGGGTAGTACTGGGGATTGAACTCAAGGGCATTCTACCTCCAAGCTATAAATCTCCAACTCAAAATAAGCATCCAGTTAGGATTAACATTGGCAGTTTATCACTTGCTCACATGGAAATTTACCTCTTTTTTTCATTTTATCTGATTAAAATGTACTAGGCTTGATTACAAATTCATCGTAAACTATGAAGCAAACTTAAAGTTGTTCAAACCTTTGCCTAAACTGTTTGATTACACAGGATTTTCATTTTTACTTAATGAAAAAATATGGATCAAAAACTCATTTTGTTCTTCTAGATTCCTGGATTTTGTGAGAATGAGAAAGGTGTTGTTCCTTGTAATATTCTGGTTGGCTATAAAGCTGTGTATCGCTTGTGCTTTGGCTTGGCTATGTTCTACCTTCTGCTCTCATTGCTGATGATCAAAGTGAAGAGCAGCAGTGATCCTAGAGCTGCAGTCCACAATGGGTAAGTTACTAGTCAAGAGCTCTACTGCTGAGCTCCATTCCCAGCCCTTCTCAGTGACTTTGAATCTGAAGAAGCTTTAAAGCAAAAATAAACAATTTGTAGAATTGCTTTGTCTGTTCATGAATAAAATAAGAAAATTCTCTTTTCTACTAGAATATGTCAGACTTTGCAATGTTAAATAATAGCTTTATATTTTAATTTTGAAAGGATCTGGACATGTGCGATGATTAAAGGAAGGGCTAATCTTTCTTCTCCTTTTAGCTTTTGGTGGAACAGTCCTGCTACAAAGGACTCTGTTTCCTGTAGCCAAAGTGTATTTTGGCTATCGTATAGACAAAATGGAAAACCTAATTCCTGTACCAGGATATTGATTTTGACAGAAATTTTTAAGTGTCATTTTATCAATCTCCTTTAATATAGGTCATCACAGCTGGATGTAGTGGCATGCGCCTGTAATCCCAGTACTTGGGAGACTGAGACAGGAGGATTGCAGGTTCAAGGCCAGCCTCAGCAACTTAGCAAGATCCTGTTTAAAAATAAAAAGGGCTGGGGTGTAGCTTGGAGGTAGAATGCCCCTGGGTTCAATCCCCAGTAATAAAATATACATATATGTGTATATATGTCACCACCTCTGGTACTTTATTTGAATGTTTTGATTTGAATTATATTTTACTCACAAAATAAAAATTTTTTTAAAAAGTCTGCTTATCTAGTAACATGCCAGGAAATAAACAACTGGAATTTTAATATTAATGAAAAATGTGATATGATAGGCTTATTTTTGTTTTGTCCTTTCAGTCGGTTGTTTTAAATTATTATTGTTTTGGATGGAGGCACTTATCATGTATTTATTAAAGCTATTCATTTGTAGCCGGGTGTGGTGGCACATGCCTGTGATCCCAGTACTTGGGAAGCTGAGATAGGAGGATCGCAGGTTCAAGGCCAGCCTCATCAATCTAGTGAGACCCTGTTTCAAAAACAAAAAATTAAAAAAGGGGGGGGTTGAGGGTAACTCAGAGGGAAAGGGCCTCTGGGTTCAATCCCCAGTACCACAAAAAAAAGTTAAAAACTATTTGTGCAGTATAATGTATACTTATATTCATATATTTTATCTCACTTATATATATAAAATTAACCTGTGAAATGGAACCAATATTCTCATGTAAATTAGTGACAAATATATCTTGAAACTATCTTAAAAGCAGTTTATATAGTAGTCTTTTCTGATTTTCAGGGTATCTTCAAAAAGGGTAGAACAGTTACATATAGTATAGCTATTCTCTAAGATTTTCATAAAATATTTCATATATGAAATTCTTTGGATGAATTTATTAATAAAATAATAAATTTTTTCTTTAGATTCTGGTTCTTTAAATTTGCTGCAGCAATTGCAATTATTATTGGGGCATTCTTCATTCCAGAAGGAACTTTTACAACTGGTAAGAATTTTTTTTGCTTGATACTAATGTTTTTTAAAGGAAACTGAAATAATTGTTACCCTGTGATATAACTCTTGTTATTTTTGTTTTGTTTTTCTTTTTTCCCCAGTTGCAAAATTAAGGCATTTGTATAAAATTTTATTTTCCCTTTTTTTGTGTACTGAGATTATGGAAAAGAAATACTAAACACTGAACCATCAACTCACTCGCGTGTGCTTCTTTCCTTTCAGTGTGGTTTTATGTAGGCATGGCAGGCGCCTTTTGTTTCATCCTCATACAGCTCGTCTTGCTTATTGATTTTGCCCATTCATGGAATGAATCATGGGTTGAAAAAATGGAAGAAGGGAACTCAAGATGTTGGTATGCAGGTGAGCGTTTACCTCACAGAACATCTTCATTATAGTTGACCTTTGGTGAAAACAGATATAGAGACTGTACGTATAGGAAATCAGTTAGGATTTTTATGGTCTAATTTCTTGTGGAGAGGTTTTAAATTTGTGAGTGGCATCATATCACATTGTATTAGCAGTTTAATTTGATAAGTGTAAAGGATTTCCTTTTTGTGTGTGTATGTGGTACTGGGGGATTGAACCCAGGGGCATTCTACCTCTGAGCTACACCCCCAGCCCTATTTTTTTATTCATTTTGAAACAGGGTCTCACTAAGTTGTGGAAGGTCTCACTAAGTAACTGAGGCTGGCCGCGAACCTGTGATCCTCCTATCTCAGCTTCCCAAGTACTGAGATTACAAGCATGTGCCACCATGCCCAGCTTTTTTTTTTTTTTTAAAGAAGCCATACACATTTGGATTTTTATGTAAAATAATCTGCGTTTCAGCTAACAAAAAACAAAGAGTACAAGCCAAATTCAACAAATCTGCTGGCCTGATACTTCTTTCACATGACTAGTTTGGTGTTTGGTCTCAGTGGTTAAAGTAAAAAGACTTTGGTGCTTAAAGAAATAAGCTCTATTCATTGGAAACTTTACTTACATAGCCTCATTTTTTAAATGAAAAGTCTAATATGAGGGTTTCTGTCTGTTTTGTTCCCTGCTATATCTCTAGGGCCTGGAACGTTGTAGGCATTCAATAAATAATTGTTGGATGGATCCCCTGTCAGTGAGGCAAATCTACATGAATGCTTGTACATTGAGAATATATTAGCACAAAGACTAATGCACATTGTGTATGTTGGAATTTATGTAGAAGAAACTTAGGTTGTCTTATTAAATAATAATGACTTACCCTTGCATAATATGTATTTTTTTAAGATTATAGTTGGTGAGAGAAAGCATCATTGTTTTGTGGGCTCAACATTAACAATGAAAATAATTTGTTTCTTAATGCCCTTGTTTACAGCAGAATGATTGTGGTTCTTAAAAACCTTAATATTCCAGTTCTAGTTAGCTTCACTTTAAAATAATGCCTAATGTACATGAACATGATCATGGTTTGTAAACTCTGTAATATAGATATTCCTACTAATAAAAGTCATATTAGTATGTTACTAACTTACTGTTCTTGAAAACATGTAATAGTGAGCTATGTGTAAAGACTATAAAAGTCTTCATTGATTGAATTCTTCCCTGCTTTTGTAGCCTGCATAATTCTGATAATGTTAGTTGCTTAAAATACATTTTTTTGTAAAATGAGATTGTTTTAAAAACAAGTCCATGCCTAATTCCTAATATTTGTAACACAATCTACTCAATTATATTTCTTTCACAGCCTTATTATCCGCAACAGCTCTGAATTATCTGCTGTCTTTAGTTGCCATTGTCTTGTTCTTTGTCTACTACACTCATCCAGCCAGTTGTTCAGAAAATAAAGCCTTCATCAGTGTCAACATGCTCCTCTGCATTGGTGCTTCTGTTATGTCTATTCTGCCAAAAATCCAGGTATGCTTTTTTTAATAAAAATATGAAAGTTGAGAAAGATAGAGGACAGAGCAGCTCCACCCCCAAAAGAGGGAGGTCCCTTTAAGCCCTTGGGGAGTTGGCTTTTAAACCTTCCTGAGGTTTTATATCTGTTCTTTTATGATTGGTCAGAATTGGGTTTGGGGGAACCAATGACCTTTGTACTATTTTTATCCTTTTTTTTTTTTTTTTTTGCGGTACTGGGGATTGAACCCCAGGGACATTCTACTCTGAGCTACATCCCCAGCCCTATATATTTTTTTTATTCTTTAGTTTGAAACAGGGTCTAAGTTGCAGAGGGCCTAAGTAGCTGAGGCTGGCCGTGAACCTGCGATGCTCCTATCTCAGCCTCCCAAGTACTGGCATTATAAGAGTGCACCACCATACCTGGCTTCTATCCTTAATTTGAATGATTATCTGTGGACTGGCCAGGGCCCTTATTCCCTGGTGCCCATCAATGTCTCACCTTCCTGCTCACCTCCTCCAACCTCACAGAAGGGGATGCAGATGGCTGCTTTAATTCTTCCTGTTCCCAGGTCCTCTGCCCTGCCTCAAGTCCCCCTTCTGATGATGTGACCTTGACTACTGTTAGGGAAATGGGCTGGGCGACAACCGCTCTGCTTCCAGCTGGTAGGGGGTGCTGTCATGGTACTGCAGTTTAGGGTCCCACCCACAGAGTGGGTGATCTAGAGGACTGTGGAAGAAGGAATTCTTCATGACGTTTTGCTTTAATAATCATCTAGAGATGGAGGCTGAAGGGGACTGATGATCTTGGCTCAAAGTCATTCATGGTGGTTCAGTGGGTATCTACATGACGAAACTGATACATTAGTACATTATACAATAACTCGGATAATCTTGCCATAATGTTTTTTATAACCCTTTACTTTGGGCCATCCTGTTAGCATTTTAAACTGGAGGCCAGGTAGTCAACCCATTTGTATAGACCATGAGTCATTATATTATTAGTAACATTGTTAAAAGTTTTGTGGCACAAAGCCTGAAAAAAACCAAGCATGTTGTTTTTAACTTAGTGGAAACAGGTGTTTGTAGGATTTTGAACAGGACTCAGATCCTCCAGGAGCTTAGAGAAATAAGAATATCCACTTTTTGAAGTGTCTGATGGTCTTAGACCTGTAAAATCTCAAGAGTGACAGGTTTAACTTTACAACATCTTATAAGGGCTTAACTGGAGGGAGGTTTTGAACATTTGGTGTCATCTTATTTTTTATGAGCCTAAAAGCAGAAGTACCTTTATAAATTATAATGTTGAATATAAGGGGGAGCCAAAGTCAGAAGGTGGGCAAATTGTGTGGGTGGTCTTTTAAACGGCTCCATGAGCATGACTCTTTTTTACTCCAGAGTAGCACACATACTTTTGGTTATACTTTCCCACAGGGTGTTTAAGACCAAGTAGTTAGCCCAATATTGGGCAAACATAAGTTTGTCTAACATTTTTGTTGTTAAGTTCAGTCAAGTCTCCTCAGGGTTACTCTTAGGGACTTGGTGAGGCTTTACCTCTACCCTCTGTTGCGCCATCTGCCAGGAGGGTCTTGGTCTCACTGACTATTTGGCTTTCTTTGAAGCACAGAGGACATTTTCTCTCTGGTGACCCTCCTTTTTGCAGAGTATGTTTTTGAGGCTCCCAGCCTCTGGGGCCTTCATGATCTCCCTATTTTGGGAAGTCAGATGACTCACCGGCATTGGAGGGGCTTGAGCAAAGTCCCATTATCCCTGGTTCCTATTTGACCTTGGAGGACTTAGGGCCAAAATATTGGTTGTTTCTCCTTAGTCCTTTTATTTCTTGATTATTTTTTAAGTCTTAGTTGTTGAAAACCCAGAAGGTCGGTTTCATCTTTTAAACTGTCTTTCTGTGTTGTACTTCTGTTAAATTTAACAAACAACAGTTATACAGTTTTATAAGAAAAGCACAAAACAGAATTATCAGGAATAAAACAGATCCCATTTGTATCTTTGCATAAAGAAGATGGTCACAATGCAATTAGGAACATATAAATATAAACCTAGAAAGGCTGTCACAATTTTGTTTTGTTTAGTTATCATTCGCTTAGTAATCTTACATTTTATATTTTAGAAGTCCCATACATTTTGAGAATACAAATATCTAAAACATTGTTGTCAATAGACAGCAGGAAACACAGGAAATTATCTTAATAAGATGTAAAATTTTTGCTCTCTAGACTTGTTTTTGTAAAACTTTACCAAAGGCATATCAATATCTTAAGAAAACCAAATTGTTTTAAACATAAAATCAATGCATTTAATGTGACTTTTAGAAAACCCAACAGTTTCCTTTAATCTTAACCAACCAGCTTTATCACAAACTTTTTTTTAAATAAGTTTTACTCTTTACAAGTTATTTGCAAACCTATTTGCAAAATTATTCTTCAAACCCTCTGCAACTTGCTTAACCTTCTGATTTTTGTTTTCATCTTTTCTTTCCCCTATGGGATAACTTAGTCATTTAGAGCAAAATTTTGCCATACAAAATTTTTTCCACCTAAAAGTATTTCCCTCTTTCTTTTAACTTTATTACAATATCCCTCCTGCCTATACATATCTCCTTTTATTTATTGTCTTTTGGGGCTCTGATGGTATGATAATTATTTATCTGTTAGTGTGGGCAGAAGAGCCATATCTGATTTACCTTGTTGGCATAGCTTTGAAGTTTTCTTTAATACAAACTTTAGATCCCTCACTTTTCTCTTGTAAAACAGATCTAGCTGCAAGATAGTGTCATTGTTTACACATTTTTTTCTGGTGGCCATCCTCTCTCTTTTTTGTCTATATTACCAAACTCAGGCACAGAAAAGGACTAGGAATTTAATGGGGTGCTGGCAGGCTCGAGAGACAGAGAAATAAAAGCGTCCTTTTAGTTCTCTCACTGTGCGACTTGTCCTAGAGCATCCTCTGGGCTATAAACAGGGTGTGTCTACTGGGTTTATCCATGTTTACCAGCCTGACAAAGAGCTGACACCTAGTTACGGCTGTCAGATACGTATGTGATGCATGTGTGGTGGGGTGTCAGTGGGCTGACACCTAGTTATGACTGCCAAATGCATGTGATGCATCTGTGGTGGGGTTGTCAGTGAGCCATGTGACCAGACCCCTGTTGCCAAAGGGAAATATACGTAGTCTTTCTGTGTTTAGTTTTCTTAGGACAATGAAACTCAGGACGTCCAGCATCTGCAGCTCTATCAGCTAAAAATTGTTAAGGAGTGTTTAATTGGTTTGATCATTATTTCCAAATTTTTAGGGTGTTCAGGTAAAAGAATACATAGTTGTGTCTATCAAAGCAGTGTATACAAAATTACATTGACCTGAACCCTGATTTCCAGCAACCTTTGTTGTCTTTTAGTAAAAACTCAAAAACAAAGCAATTTTATAATATATACCAACAATTTAGAAGCCCATTTAATAGACTCAAATGTTACTTTAGATCTTATGAAGCCAGGAGCATTTTACAGCATTATACTTTGCATTTACCCAATTTAATCTAATAATTAAATTAAATCAAGACATCAGATAAATGTCATTAGTGTCTTTAAAACAATTTTCCTGCCAAAGAAAAACCTTTAAGAGCAATGAACATTGTATTTGGAAACATCCTATATAGGTAGATGTAATCTTGGTTGATCATTTACCTAGGGAAAAAGGCATGTGTTAATAATTTTAGGACATTTTTATTTTAACCTCATGAACACATCTTAAATTTACTCAGTTGTTAGATTTATTTAAGTCACACAAACTTAGAGGCATTTGATTTTGTTTTTTTTTTTAATTTTATGAGCCCTCATTTTTATTAAATGCTAATTTGTGGTACCATGTAGACAAACACATTACACACAACACAGTAAAACAGATACACTGAACAGAGAATTAACCCTTAAATAGCTGCTGAGTAAAGACAGCAGGAGAAAAAAATTTTAAAAAAGACCCAGAAAGTCTCTAGCCAGACAAAACAAAAATAAATCAGAGACAAAACAAAAATGAATCAAAAGAGAAAATATATGTACACAAATTTAGACGGTATTTGTAAAAATCCATGAGCTCAAAAAAACGAAAATGGCCAAATTTCCTGTAATAAAAGGCTATATTTTGCTGTAAATTTGTATAGACTCTTGTTTTTTTCTTCTTCTTTCTAAAATCTTAGAATTGGCTTTAAATAAAAGAAGACAAATCACATTAGAAAACAGAATTATCTTACAGGCTTACAAGAAACATTTAAACTCGAGCGTCTTGTGAGCGTGGCCATTGGAGGCCTAGGAGGTACGATCAATCACCCACCAGCCCGAGGGCCCTGCACGGGGCATGGCGGCCGCCCTCGGAGCCTGGCGGATGGCGCCCATCGCGCGGCTGAGGCCGGAGGCGGTACCTGCTTGGATGGCGCCGGCCCTCGAGCCTGGCGGATGGCGCCCATCGCGCGGCTGAGGCCGGAGGCGGTACCTGCTTGGATGGCGGCCGGCCCTCGGAGCCTGGCGGGCGGAGGCAGTACCGGCCCCGGTCGGCTGCGGGCTCCGCGACGCCTGGCTGCTGTCCCGGTTCGGCGGGCGGTGCCCCAGCCGCGGAGTCCAGCGCACGGCCGGGCTTGGCCGGGGCAGTGCCGGGGCGCGCAGCGGAGGGAGGCCGCCACGATCGCCGTGCCCGCCCGGGCGCTCCCCGCGGCCGGCCTTGCTTTCCCAGGCGGGGCACGGTCCTGCGCAGGCGGCGGAGGCCGGGGCGGCGGGGCGCCCCAAACCCGGAGACTGTGGCAGGGCCCAGGCAGCCTCAGCCGCAGTGACCCGGCGCTGTAGTGGCCCGGCGCAGCCCGCCTTTTTGGTTATTTTTTATATTTATTTGCTGTTCTTTAAGAGGCACAGCAGATTAAGTTTAAATGTAAACCACGTGGGATTAAAATGCCCTATCTGAGCCTGTAAGAACACATGGTAGAAGCCCCCCAGAGAGGTTTTTTTTTTTCCCACTTACCCTTCCATGGTTCTGGGCTAACGAACCAAAATTGAAACGAGTGTGTTGAAACGGGTTCCTGTCCATTGGGTCTCGATGAATGAAGTCCAAGGACCAGGAAGGGTATAGAAATATGAAGGTTTATTTTAAGTTAGAGGACAAAGCAGCTCCTCCCCACAAAGGAGGGGGGTCCCAGAGAGTGACCCCAGGTATGCTTTTCATAGCATTACTTTTTATGAAATCTATACCTTTCTGAATTTTTGTAAATCTTGAATGATGTCAGAATATTTACCTGTGTCCCTTAATATTTTGTTTTTAGGAGTCACAACCAAGATCTGGTTTGTTGCAGTCTTCAGTAATTACAATATACACAATGTATTTGACATGGTCTGCTATGACCAATGAACCAGGTATGTTCTGTTTTCAATCTCTTCCAATATTTTTATTCAGAAATGGCCATTGTGCAAGATTAAGCTCCTTAAAAAATAGATTTCTAGAAGAATGAGATATTTCAAGGTATTACTACTTTTTCACAAATTTCTTCCTTCATGAACAAAATTATAAGGAAGTTTTAAGAAGTATGAAAATTACAAGAAAGCCAGGTGTGGTGGTGCACGCCAATAATCCTAGTACTTGGGAAGCTGAGACAGGAGGATCGCAGGTTCCAGGACAGCCTCAGCAAGTAGTGAGACTCATCAAGCTAGCAAGACCCTGTTTCAAAATTAAAAATAAGCCAAGTAAGCCAGGCGTGGTGGCGCACGCTTGTAATCCCAGTACTTGGGAGGCTGAGACTGGAGGATCCAGGTTCGCAGCCAGCCTCCTTTACTTAGTGAGACCCTTGCAACTTAGTGAGACCCTGTTTCAAAATAAAGAATAAAAAATAGGGCTGGGGGTGTAGCATGGGGGTAGAATGCCTCTGGGTTCAATCCTTGGTACCTCCAACAAGAAAAAAATTAAAAATAAGATAGTGCTGGAGGTGTAGCTCAGAGGTATAACGCTCCTGAATTCAATCCTCAGTACTACAAATAAGTCTTTAAAAAAAATTACGAAAAATATACCTGATTCGCACAGTGCATAAGATAGTTATATATAGAAAGAAATGAAATCTTTTCAAATACTTTTTGATTCATTGTAGTGTGATTTTTTTACATTATTAGATTATTCTTTTCCTCTGATTACCTTCCAACTGAATATGATAATTGGGCTGTGTAATGAATCTTTTTATAGGCTAATTATTGCATTCCATGGGAATAGAAACCAATATATTAGTTGGTTTTATATATTTTCCTATTATATTTTATGTATTTTACTAATTTTAGAAAAGGAAGAAAGTATTCTATTTTCCTAATCAAAAATATTTATAAAATATATTCTTTGCATTTCATTTCATTGAATTTACAAACTGTTTTAGCCAGCTTTTCAGACACTGTAACCAAAATACCTGACAAGCACAACTTAGAAAAGTTTAATTTGACCCAGATACTGCGGCAGCAGAGCATGTGGGGAGAAAAGCCACTCAGTTATGGTGGCTGGAAACAGTGAGAGGAGGGACTAGGACATCTGTGGTCCCCGGGACCTCGCCCCCAGCGACCCACCTCCTCCAGCCGTGCCCCACCTTTGAACCTTCTGCCTCCGTGCCCTGCTTTCAACACATGAGCTGGGGAGTGGGGCAGGGCATTTCTAACCCCAAACCATAGCATTTATCACTTGATAATGATTTTCTTTCTAAGTAAGTGGTTATAAAACAAATTATTAGTAATTGTTTTAGAGGTTACTATAATCTAGTTTTCATTAATAAGGTTGGAGATTAACAGACCTGGCATTGTGGGAAGGAGAAATATATTTTGTACTTCTTTAATTCTTAAAAAAGAACAAAGAAATCAAATAAATATTAGGTCATTATGCCTTATGTGGTCATTTCTACAAAGCATTTGGTTTTGGTTTTGTGTGTAAGCTGTGTTGCTTTTTATAGCAATGTGCTTTGACAAATTGGTACTTTATGACGTTAGTATCATAATCTCAAAATCTAGAAAAGCCCACACATTGTGGTTTAGAACATCTGAATTCTGTTTTGCTAACTTTATAGACATAATCTGAATTTATCCATTTCCTGAACAAGACAGAGATTGTATCTGTCTCAGCTCTTACATACAGTTGAAAATAAAATGAATTTTTCCAAGCACTTGCATAAATTAGCATTATAAAACATTAAAAGCAAAATAAAAAACCACTTATAATCTCTCTATTAATAAATGCAAATTAGGCCAAGCTTGGTGGCACACTCCTGTAATCCCAGTATTTGGGAGACTGAGACAGGAGGATCTATGGGTTTGAGGCCAGCCTTAGCAGTTTAGCAAGACCCTTAGCAACTTACTGAGATCCTGTTTCAAACTTAAAAAATAAATAAAATGGGCTGGGGGTGTAGCTTGGAGGTAGAATGCTCCTGGGTTCAAACCCCAGTACCAAAAAAAATAATAAATCAAAAGTAAATATAAATTATCTTCAAGTATTTTGTTGTTTATACTTAGGCCTTTTCCAGCAAACCGTTTTTAATTTGAAGAGGTAAAAAGTTAAAGAGAACTCCGTGCCCTATAAAACAATTTTTTAATGTTATTCTAGCATTTTTCTTTGGCCTTAATTTACTTTGCAGAAACAAATTGCAACCCAAGTCTCCTAAGCATAATCGGCTTCAATACCACAAGCACTATCCCAAAGGAAGGACAGTCTGTCCAGTGGTGGCATGCGCAAGGAATTATAGGACTAATCCTCTTTTTATTGTGTGTGTTTTATTCAAGGTAAGAAAAACTATGATTTTTTTTAACATAGAATCCAGCTATTGATTTGGGAGTCTTATAAAAAATCTTTGACTCCTTCGGATCTCTCTTCCATACAGCATTCGTACCTCAAACAATAGTCAGGTTAATAAACTGACTCTAACAAGTGATGAATCAACATTAATAGAAGATGGCGGGGCCAGAAGCGACGGCTCCCTGGAGGATGGCGATGATGTTCACCGGGCTGTGGATAACGAAAAGGACGGCGTCACTTACAGCTATTCCTTCTTTCACTTCATGCTTTTCCTGGCATCGCTTTATATCATGATGACCCTTACCAACTGGTACAGGTACTTACATTTCATGAAAACTTTGGATGTGAGACTTCTGATGGCTTTTTATGATTCTGTTGTAAAACATGATTTGATATGAAGTACTTTTGGTCCTCTGATGCATGTCAAAATTTACAGCTAAGTGATTGAAAACTGAGATCTGCATGAGAAATGTAGATTTTACTTTCCTGTTTTAGCAATAACAGAAACATTGAAATAGTTCCAAATCTTGAAGAGACTGAAATAGAAAACTTCATAAAATCAATAGTTTTTACAAAAATATATGTTGATAGTTCATCTAGCCCAATATACAGCAGATAACTTCTTTGTTTTGTTTTTCCTGTGTCATTTAAAAACCTGAAGAGTCAGGCGTGGTTGAGCACGCTTGTAATCCCAGTACTTGGGAGGCTGAGACAGAGGATCGCACTTTCGCGGCCAGCCTCAGCTACTTAGTGAGGCCATCTGCAACTCAGTGAGACCCTGATTCAAAATAAAGAATAAAATAGTGCTGGGGGTGTAGCTTGGAGGTAGAATGCCCCTGGGTTCAATCCGCAGTACCGCAAAAATAAAAACCTGAAAAATTTTAAATTGAGGTGTGAATACGGTAATTTCTTAGAATTCTTCAAAGCTATAATTTATGTTTTTTTACCACTTCAAAACTAATTCATAAATCTTTTCCTGGTAAGAAGAAAGAAGCAGCTGGGTGTGGTGACACACGCCTGTGATCTCAGTACTTGGGAGGCTGAGACAAAATGACAAGTTGGAGCCAGGTGTGATGGCGTACGCTTGTAATCCCAGTACTTGGGAAGCTGAGATCCAGGAGGATCGCAGGTTGCAGGCCAGCCTCAGTACTTAGTGGGGCTCTCCACAACTTAGTGAGACCCTGTTTCAAAATAAAGAATAAAAATAGGGCTGGGGGTGTAACCCGGTGGTAGAATGCCCCTGGCTTCAATCCCCAGTACCACATACACACAAAAAAGAGGATGACAAGTTGGAAGCCAGCTTCAGCAATTTAGCGGGACCCTCAACAACCTAGCAAGATCCTGTTCTAAAAAATAAAATAGGGCTGGGGGTGTAGCTAGGAGATAGAATGCCCCTGGGTTCAATCTCCATTACCACTAAAAAAAAAAAAGTTTTGTTTTGTAGGGGGTTTTTTGGGTTTATTTCATTAACATAAAAATCAGGTAAATTTGAAGTATATTTCTTTCCCAATATGCTAAATCTGAGAAGGCAAAGGAAGTGGGTGTAAGTTGGGCTGCGGATCCCAAAGATATTATGAACAGTCTTTTATGTAATAGTAATTTTTTTTTTGGTACTGGAGGTTGAACCTAGAGTCATTCTACCTCCAAGCAATACCCCAGGTCTATTTTATTACTTATTTTGAAACAGGGTCTCACAAAGTTGCTCAAGGACCTTGCTAAGTTGCTAAGGCTGGCCTCAAACCTATGATTCTCCTATCTCAGCCTCCCAAGTACTGGGATTACAGGCACGTGCCACCACACCTGGCATTAGTAAATCTTATTCACCCAGAGGTCACATTCCGTTTCACTTGGCAGAAATACATGAAATGCCTCAGAATCATGTAGAAGAACTACTTCAAAGTCTTACGTACTTTACTCCATTGAAGGATATTACTGTCACACCAGCTATTAAATCAGTGTGGAAAGTGAGGCAGCAAATTAGATGTAGCAAGTATACATTGATATCATAAACTTTATATTTAAAGAACACTTCTGAATTAATGAAGCTGAGTAACTTGACAGCTGATAATCCATCCTCCCTTCCTCCTATCCTTGTTGTTCTCCCCCACATTTTAGGTATGAGCCCTCTCGAGAGATGAAAAGCCAGTGGACGGCTGTCTGGGTGAAAATCTCTTCCAGTTGGATTGGCATCGTGCTCTATGTTTGGACGCTGGTGGCGCCACTCGTTCTTACAAATCGTGATTTTGACTGAATAGGACTTGTGGCATGAAAGTCCCACTTTGGTCATCATTTATTTGAAATTAACAGTATTCCCAACTTTTGTAAAGTTATGTATGTGTGTGCTTCCTGTGAAACTTCTCTAGTGTTGTTCTGGCATGAATTAGATTTTACTGCTTGCCATTGTATTATTTTATTGCTAAGTGCATTGATCATGCGAATTAGAATGAGTTGCAGAGGGAAGTTTTATATGTCTGGTGGTGAGTTAGGAAAACTGGACATTGGTAGGCTTATCCTCTGCTCTGTACGTGTGAAATTAAGAGTAAAAACAAAACTGCTTGATAGTGTGATTCTAAAATTTTGTTAGACCTTAAGCTGTTTCAGAAAGCGTAAAAGTAAATGTATGGCTGCCTTTTGAAATATCTGACATGTTGCCTTATGGAAGATTGCAAAGAACATAGCTATTCTGAAATTGTATAAACAAGTCCCTTACGTACTAGTTTTCTGAAAAATGCAAGTCACTTAAATTTTGTCAGGATTTCACCTTAATACGAAACTAAGGAACATACACAACAGAGAGTGTTGAGTGGACAACAGTGTAGGTTGTAGATGGGGTTGAGGCACAGAGCCTTTAGCGAAAGTGAGATTGTTGGTGGTCGGTATTGAATTGACTACTCAAAGAGATTGTAATCTTCCTTGAGTAATACAGTGGCCCTCACCAACAAAATAAACTCTGTTTTGGTCATTATAAACTCAGGCAAATGTATGGGTTTAATGAAAAGTTAAGAACTCGGAAGGATTTAGACAAGGTTTTGAAAAGGGTAATTGTGGGTTAGAAGGAAGTTGTTGAAACTTACTTTGAAAGTTTTGAAAATCAAAGGTGGGGAAATTCTGACAGTAGGAAGAAATTACAGAATACTGAGGTACTTTAAAATCTAGTCCAGTTCTCTCATTTTAAAAATGAAGAAAGTGAAGCACAGACTTAAATAGCTCAAAAAACTAGCAGCAAAGCTGGGAAATTCTATGTCTACCAAAAATAGCATTCTCTCTGACATTAAAAAATAATTTCTATTCAAAATACATGCACAATTGATTTTACAACACATTACTGGTAGAAAAGTGATAGGAGCCAGATGTGGTGATACACGCCTGTAATTCCAGTACTTGGGAGACTGAGACAGGATCACAGGTTCGAGGACAGCTTTGGCAACTTAGCAAGACTCAGCAACCTAGCAAGACCCTGTTTCAAAACAAAAACAAAAAGAGCTGGGGGTATAATAGCTCAGAGGTAGAATGCCCCTGAGTTTAAAAAAAAAAGGAAATTCATGTGTTATGTGTTGATGCTGACCAGAATGCTTTCCATCCATAAACTGATGGGAGAAGAATGGACTGTTGTAGAATAAACTCCCCCTAATAGTACACTAATAGTACACTACAAAGGTCAATCGATGTTTAAATGCTTTTGTATTTACTGCCATGTAATTGAAATATATAGGTTATCATAATCTTTCAACCTGAAAATCAAACAGTATGACACTTTAGATAGAAACTCTTAGTTACTTGTATGTATTAGTGTCTAATAAAGCTTTTAAAAATCTACATTTGCTTCTTTAAAAGTATTTATTAATGTAAATGGAATATAACAATTCAATTTAATTCCCCAACATTATTCTGTGTCGATATTGTGTTCCACGATTTTGAATGGCTGTGTTCTCTCTAAATAAATGAATTCAGAGAATGTGTGTAGCATATTAATTCTTTATCACCTTAATGGCTGTAATAGACCTTTTTCCTGTGTAGAAAAGTACCCGGCTCTGAAGAATAGCTGCCCATTTTGTGTCTTGACAGTTGAATTGTCTTCCAGGTGGTTTTTAATTTGGTTGTCTGTAAATGAGTCCTGAAGTTGGATTTTAAAGGTTCTCCCTCTAAATAGCCTTCACATGGGTGAACGGTTTTAATTTGGAGAATAGATATTCCACACCTATTGTGTCCTTCAGCTATCTTTTCTAGTTGCTAATTGATGCTTTTCTTCTTTCATTGACACAAGATAAAAATACAGCTGGGCGTGGTGGCACACTCTTGTAATACTTGGGAGGCTGAGACAGGTGGATCGCAGGTTCAAGGCCAGCCTCAGCAACTTAGACCCTGTTTCAAAATTAAAAATTTGGG
>PVJS01015597.1:0-38676 GCA_004027185.1 Glis glis
CACCCCCAGCCCTATTTTTTTATACTTTATTTTGAAACCGGTCTCATGAAGTTGCGGAGGGCCTCACTAGGTAGAGAGAGAGAGAGACAAGGAGAGAGACATGGAAAGAGAGAGAGAGAGAGAGAGCGCTGGCCGCGAACCCGGATCCTCCGGTCTCTGCCTCCCAAAGTACTGGGATTACAAGCGTGCGCCACCACGCCCAGCTAAATACAGTTTTTTGTAGAGTCCATTTATTATTTTTATAGAGTTCACTTATTTGTAATTTCAGGGATAACACCTGGCTCCAGTGACCCTAGAGAATAATATTATCAAAGGGCTTCCTTCCTACCTTGGTTTCTGCATGTGCATTGATCCTAAGTAAACTGGGGATAAGTATAGTAGGCTATGATCTAGGAAATTCCCACATAGATGCTCCTTTGCATAAGCATACACAATGCTTACACAGAGTGTGGACAGCGATTTGCCTTTCCCGGATATTAGGGCAACAAAGAACTCACAGGGCCTCTACCAGGATTATTCTAAAAAATTGACTGTAGAATGATATTTCTGCCTTCTTGTGGCTAGCTTATACTGTGTGATAATTGTGATCTTTTTATGTCCATCATAATTCAGTTTTGATGTTAGATTCTAATTAGTCTCTGTGTCTGATTTTACCTATCCCTAGATAAAAAAATGAAAACACCTATAAATGGAATCACAGTCTTTGCCACACATTCCTATTCCTTATGAAGAATTTCATAAGCCATGTCCCTCTTAGCTTTGAGAAGAAGACTGTATCTTTAGTAAGATTACTTGTAGGATAATTGCAAGCAGAAGGATGAGAAAGAGAGAGGGAGAGGGAGAGAGAGAGAGAGACAGAGAGACAGAGACAGAGACAGAGACAGAGAGAATGAATTAGTTTTCTTCTTGCTTTCATGAATTTTATTAGTCCTACAAAGCAGGATAATCTAGGTGATATATCGATACACTACACATGAAGTACCACTAGTCCCAGTTTTTAAACATGGCAGAAGTGGACCTTGTAGGGTGATTCTGCTGGTGTGGGATGCTCAGAGCCCTATGCTGCAACTCCTTAGCTTCTCCCTCTTCCCAGGTAGTTTTTTCAGGTTGCTATTCAAGATTTTTGACCATCGAAGAACCCTGTTTGAAAAAGAAATCTGCTCTAAGGAAGCAATAATGTCATATGTTTGTAGTTCATTCTGTGAGCTGTCTAGACAGAGGGAGCCTCCTAGGAAATGTGACTGGAGGAGACCAATGGTTTCACTGGGTCCCGTTGAGCACCTACCTCCCCTATTTGTCACTTTCATATTAGAATTACTTCTTTGAGTTAAGGCACTATTACTATGATGGGTCCCTGTAAGATAAACAAAAACAAACTTTATCTGAAAGGATTACCATATTCCAATTGATTCTTCCAGTAAATGCTGAGTGGGGACTTTTCCACAAGGAAACAGGGCTAGGATAAACCAGTTCCACCAGCAAAGCTGAGTGTGGGTGACAGTCCCTTTGTAGATTGTGCTCTGTGGGGTCAGACATTGGGCAAAGTGCTGTTGATGTGGAGAGAGACATAAGCAAGCCACTTAAACAGAAGACATGTCCAAGGCAGCATGTTCTGCAGCTCTGATAGGTCATCCTTTGTAAACAAATGACAAAGGACGATTTGGACATTTCTGCTAGTGAATAAATGCAAGACGACTATCATAAAGAAAGATGGTGGTGCGTACATTAGGGCCTGACTATGCTCTGATTTTGTACAGGACTGGCTGGCTGTCACATCCAAGTACTGAGTGGAATTGATGGACATTAGTGAACAAATTTGTCTCTGATGCCTAAGGAGTGTGGTATTGCCTGTGTCATGTGGGCAAACATGAATGGGAAGAAACACTCCTAAAAATGCAGAAGGAGGTTGGATGGCATGCCAGAGAGTTAATCACAAATTTGAAGCCACAGCTTTATTAGATTTGGGGAAGGGGCACTTCTTCTGAATCCTTTTTTAATATTCTATCTTTATTCCTTAAAAACAGTTATCAAATTTGTTTCCTTGTGTCCGCCTTTATTGATTACAAATGTTCCGAAATGTCAAGACCATGGAAAATGGCAACAAACTATCAATTCCTCATGTTAGCAAGCACCACATTTATTCCAAAAGATCATGAAGAATAGGGGGGGGGAATAGAATCACCACACAGATGATTTAAATCATATAGTTTATAAAGATATAGAGAAACAGGCTTTGGTTAGGGTGCAAGCTGCTTGGATTTGAATTTAATTTAAAGATGGACAGTTTTTCTAGAGGGTAGGCATTTTGTATTCCTGAAGCCAGAATAGATTCCATCCAGATGCTTCATAGCTTTGCCCTGAGAGCAAACATTACATGGGAACTGAGCTGAAGGAGCTGAACAAAGCAACCTTGTAAATTCTAAATTTGGGCGATTGCATCATCGAAGTTCTAAACATACTAAGAGTCAAATCCAGCTTTTATATTTATTGAGCATTTGCAACTAATTCCCACTGATCAAAGACAACTTAGTCTTTTTTTTTCCTCTATTTTTCTTTTTGGCAAATAAATAGTATTCTGGAAGGATGACATGGGAATCGCTCCTTTTTCCAACAGCCATACAAATCTGCTATTGCGAGGGAATGTGAAATGGGGAAAAGCAGTGCATTTCGGGAATTCATTAAGTGGCTGAATTCATTAAATACTGGAAGGAGATAATTTAGACCTTTTTTGTTAACACAATAATTTGCAACTGTATAATTATCAGGGTTTGCTTTAGTCTGGGATAAAATCTGATATTTATACTTAAATGAAAATTATCTACCACTTACACTAACAAAAATATGAGCTTCTTAGTTGTGGTTCTTGGTAAGAGGTGGGGTTACAGAATCTCCACTTTGCTGTTTCTTAATTAGGACTTATGGCGGGGTGAGGGTGGGCAGGCAGACAGAGCATTGCAATGTGGCTCAGGGTGACAATGGTGTCCTGCAAGCCATGAGGCAGAAATCGAAGCTAAACCTTGGGGCTAGGCAAAGAAGCCCACACCTTACTCACTGCCATCTCAAGTCTTTCATTTCTTGAGCTGGAAATCAACGAAGACTATCACTGTGTTGAGTCCAGGGGCAGATCCATGTATTTTGGGGTCCAGAACGCATTTGATTTGAGAGACTACTTTTAAGAAAAAAAAGAATACAAATCTTATGAATTCTAAGTTTGGCCCTTGGAGGCTCTGAAGCTTGAGCTTTACTAAAGATAAATCTATCTCCAGGGAGCTAATGTCACTGGGAGGAAAGAAAGATAACCCTTACGGGTTGCCTCAATAAGCCATATAACGTAGCCATTTGTGCCACCTTTCAAAAGGACTCCTCAGCAGGACTGCCATTCAGAGGGCTTTGCAGAGGACTCCTTCAGAACCAGAGATGGGGGAGGTGGGAGAAGATGATCTTCTGACATGAGAAGGTTGTTCACAGGAATTGGAAGGTGTTGCCCCAGCCTGAGCATACACTGATAAGACATAAGGCACCCTCTGTTTTGTGAACACAATATTTCCTAGGTGCAAGATGCCCAGGTAGGGACGATGATGTATTTTGGACTCCTGTGTTGTAGACAATCCTAAGCTATAACAGGTGAGTCTCAAAGCAGCCATGTGCGTTCAAGTGGTTCTAGCCACATTTTACAGATATGGAAACTGAGGCAGCAGGAAGTGAAGTCACTAGATCCGCATCACAGGGTCAGTGCTGGGCTGCGGGAGTTGAGCTTGCATCTGTCTAGCATGAAGGTCATGATCTGCTCACTCTTGCCGGAGAGTTGTCAGAGGGGCTGCAGCCGTGGGGTTTCTGTAGGTGGCTCTGGCTTTCTGTGTGGCCTCACTGCAAGCCGTTCAGTCAGCCAAACTGACACCCACCTCTTGGGGCGATGACCCAGGCACAGTAACAGCTTGGAGACCTCCTGCTCCTCTGGTTTGACAGTTGGTAACTGA
Organism: Glis glis; assembly: GCA_004027185.1. Taxonomy (NCBI): domain Eukaryota; kingdom Metazoa; phylum Chordata; class Mammalia; order Rodentia; family Gliridae; genus Glis; species Glis glis. The sequence goes on from PVJS01015597.1 coordinate 3,978, forward strand.
AATAAAAACATTTACTCTGCTTGGGGCTGAGGGAAGACCTGACCTGGAAAAACGTTAACAAGAAAGAATTTTTTTTTTTGCATTTCATGGGTTGGTAAGTAATCAAGAAATGGTTTTTATAACTTTCTTATAGAGATGTATTCTAGAACATAGCCTCATTTTGAATCTGTTAACAACGAGTCCATTTTGTGGATTTCCAAACACGTGGATTCACTGGGTCATAATTATCAGTGCTGGGCCATACCGGGCATGGTGGGGAGAAAGAGAAATATTATAGAGGAAAGAGACAAAATACAAAATACATAGATTTGGGATATAACTCTTTTAATTAATTAATTAGTTAATGGATTAATTAAATAATTAATTAGTTAATTTAGTTATTTGGTACTGGGGATTGAACCCAGGGACAGTCTACCTTCTAGCTACACCCCCAGCCCATTTTATTTTATTATTTTATTTTATTGTTTTGAAGCAGGGTCTTTCTAGGTTGCTGAGAGTCTTTCTAAGTTGCTGAGCCTGGTCTTGAAACTGCGATCCTCCTGTCTCAGCCCCCCAAGTACTGGGTTTACAGGCATGTACCACCCACGCCTGGCTGGGCTCTTATAAAAATAAAGTATCTTCCATTTCCATTGTCACTTTGCCTTTTCTTCTGTATTATCTTCTTCTCTACACACACACACACACACACACACACACACACACACACACTCACACACACACACACACACACACACACACACACTTAGTAGTAAAAGGTTAACTGAGATCCAACACCATTTAGATGCTTAAATTTCTTAAGAGCCGGCTCCACTGCTTGGGCAGGAGTAGAGTCCTCTTTCCCACAGATTATTCTCCATGAATTTCACTTTTAGAAATGAGATCTGCTCTGACGGAGACCAGCTTGAATCAGTTTTACTCTGGATCCAGGGTGACTGAGTACAATTTCCTTTTGAAACCCTTCAGATCCACCACCGTGGGTACTTCCCCCAAAGAGGGGCCGTTTAGAAAGACTGTGGAGTGGGGGGTTTGGGAGTGAAGGCAAAGGGAGCAGCTCTGAATCTTTCCAGGCTTCCGATCCTGGAAACCAAACCGAGCTCACTACCATTCTGGTGACTGCGTAGATACCGGGGAACAGTAACTGTGCCAGGCGGACTTGGATTACGCTGAGATAGGCCTGTCAAGTGTCAGTTTATACAGGGGGCGATGGAGTATATGCTGGCATCATGTAATCAAAGAGAAAAAAATTACACTGTGTGTCTTGCCTGGGAAAAATAGACTGCAAGTTAGCAAGCTGTATTTCATGCTCCCTGGGCAGAGCCGTGATGCCTTCCTTTATTTCCTCACGGAGCATCTATTTAACGGCATGGTGGTGGTTTACAAATAATCAAAACGTGGGCTGTTTTGTGTGTTTTTAAAGACATGGACTCCAGTGGATCAGATAAAATCCAACCCATCTCAGCAGGTACTAACTTGTTTAAGAAAACCAGCTGTCAACAGGAAAGAAACTCAGAGAGCTCACCATCTTAATCAATGTTTTGGCAGCCCCTGAGAAATTTACAGCTCTCTCTCTCTCTCTCTCTGTGTGTGTGTGTGTGTGTGTGTGTGTGTGTGTGTGAGAGAGAGAGAGAGAGAGAGAGAGAGAGAGAGAGAGAGAAATGTTAGGCATATGCAGAAAGTTTTCCATCAATCGGGAATCAACTTTGAAGCTGATAGGGATGTTGGTTTCTTAAATTACCCCAACAGATCCAGAGGCATAGAATGGTAGAAGCCTTAAGGTCTTCTCTAAAGGTGCATAAAGCTGGGCATGATGGTGCATGCTTGTAATCTCAGTACTTGGAAGGCTGAGACAGGAGGATCACAGGTTCGCGGCCAACCTCAGCAACTTATGCCCTCTGCAACTTAGTGAGACCCTGTTTCAAAATGAAAAATTAAAGTAGGGCTGGGGGAGAAGCTCAGAGGTAGAATGCCCCTGGGTTCAATTCCCACCATAATAAATAAATAGGAGCATACAGCAAGGGATAGGGGAAGAAAGGCTCTGAGCAGTCATGAAAGGCTGGGGAAAACCTGGTTCCTTTTCACTTCTTAGACTACATGCTGATCAGTCCTGGTCTCCCCTCTTGAAATGTCTCCCGAAGTTTTCACCTAGGGAGTCGTTGGGCAGGGTCACAGGCAAAGCTTTCACAGAAATCCCCTCCCTGTCTTTGCCCTGCCCTTGATCTTGCAGACACTCCTAGGAAAACCTTTTCTGAGTCACTATTAATTTCAGGTGTACAAGGAAAAAGCGACATGCTTCCTCTGTGGGATGAGGCGGACAGTGTTGCTAAACGTATTTTCCACCTACCTTGGAATTCAAAAGGCTTTTGTTGTTCTTCTTTTTTGGGGGGGAGGGATTGAGCCCCATGGCATTCTAACTCTGAGCTACACGGCAAGCCCAATTTTATTTTTCATTTTGAAACAGGGTCTCACTAAGTTTTGGAGGGCCTTGCTAAGTTGCTGAGGCTGGCCTCAAGCTTGCAATCCTCCTGTCTCAGACTCCGAAGTAGGCCTTTGTTCTTTAATCCCCCAGTTGCACCAGCTTGGTGGTGGATTGCCTAACAGTCAGTGCTTCCTGGATGGGATTTTGAAAGCATACCTCCTTGGTTAACACAAAGGGGTATCTTTATACTATAGACAAATTTAATAAATTTAGCTTAATTGTGAAATATAACATATCTCTCCCTAAGTGGCTAAGACAATGCCATAGATATTTCCTTAGGTAATTCAAGGTTTCTGACAGGAAAATTAAATAGGGTCATAATAAGGTCACTAACCAAGGGCTATTTTGCATCTTGTTTTTGTCAGTGGAAGAGGAAGTTATAGGAAGGGGTGGGGAGTAGGCAGTGAGATAAAGTTTGATTCTAATGATTTGTTCTATGAGTGAAAATCAGGCCCTTCTCAAGCATGGTATTTCCCAATTTTGTGGGTTATGCAATAAATCAGGATGACAGGCTTTTCTAGAATCCAAGTCATAGCAAAACACGAGCAGCCAGATAGGGCATTTTCATCATGGATAAAGTCAACTTATATAAAAGATTAATGAAGTCAAAGAGAAGTTACGAAAAACAATGAGAGACAAGGTGGATATCTTATGGTAGAAAAGGTGTGCATTCAAACAACTTAAATAGGAGTATTTAATGGGACGCAGTCGTAGTGTGGTGTTAAAGAACATATACTATGGTTCAGAGTACTTGATTTAGAATCTGAGTTCTACCACTTTCTAGCTGCATGACATTGGGCAATTCCTTTATGATTTAAGTCTTAGCCTCCTTAGCTGTCAAATGGGGATAGTAATGTACATATAACTTAGGGAAATTTGCACACAGGTAGTGCATGCAAAATCTTACATGTGGATGCACGTAGTAAGATCTCAATGAATGCAGGGTGCTGCTATAACTACCCTTACTGCAGTCTTACTCAGAGCCTTCAATATTCCAATGAGTGCCATGAGTTTGTAGAACAGACCTGTGTAATTCAGCCTTCCCAGAACTTATTTAACCTCTAACCCCTTTGTGTGTGTGTGTGTGTGTGTGTGTGTGTGTGTGTGTGTTACTGTGGATTGAACCCAGGGGTATTCTACCCCCAGCCCTATATTTACTTATTTATTTATTTTTTTTTACTTACTTATTTTTGAATCGGGGTCTTGTTAAGTTGCTGAGGCTGGCCTTGAACCTGCGATCCTCCTGTCTCAGCCTCCCAAGTACTGGGATTACAGGTGTGTGTTCCACCATACCTGGCCTCTAGCCCTTTTCCAATAGATCACCTGGTTGGATTCACGTTTGGAAAGTATTGTAACAGACTTATCTACAAGAGATCCAGTCTTACATTCTTTAACATTTGATAGAGAAATCCTTCTCATTTCTCTCTATTTACTCCAACTCTACTCTTCTTTTCAACTCAACTCAGTCCCTACCCCAATAGCCAACCCTGACCTCCCCAGCCAGAACATGGCTTTTTTCTCTTAATTCAGCTGGCCCAGGCCACTGTCACTGTCATCTCGCTTGCGCTTTTTATCTTGGTTTCATCACTGTTTCGATGGCTCTCTGGTTGCACTGAATTTGACTTTTGTGACTTTATTTCCATATTATGTCTTCAGCTTAACAATCTGTCATTAGTTATTATTAGATCCACTGTGTTCCCCTCAAGACTTAATGGAGTGTAGGGTCAGTCAACATTTGAAGTCTGGAATTGGATCTTGACTTCCTATTCAGTTAAGTATGAGGCTCACATTCCTCTCCCCAACTTCAAGAGCTAGTGTAGTTAGTCTTAGTCCATTTGTACTAAGTGACCCTCTCTTCCTGCTGTTGTCTTTCCTAGCCTGTGGTACCCTGCCTACCATGCAATACCCAGCATTTAATTAGCACACTGTATTTCCCTTTTCATTACACTTTCCTCTGAAATCAGTATTTCATTCTGTTTCTTAGCCGGGTGTGGTGGCACACGCTTGTAATCCCAGTACTTGGGAGGCTGAGACTGGAGGATCTGGGTTTTCAGCCAGCCTCAGCTACTTAGTAAGGCCCTCTGCAACTTAGTGAGAACCTGTTTCAAAATAAAGAATAAAAAATAGAGCTGGGGGTTTAGCTTGGAGGTAGAATGCCCCTGGGTTCAATTCCCAGTACTGCCAAAAAAAAAAATCATTCTGTTTCTTGGTAATATGTTTCTCTCCAATTTTAATCTTTTTAGATTTTTCAGTTGACACCTAATAAATTGTACATATTTATGGGGCACAATGTGATATTTCGATACATGTATAAATTGTGAAATGTTCAAATCAGGGTAATTAGCAGATCCATCATCTCGAACATTTATCATTTCTCTGTGGTGAGAACATTTAAGATCCACTCTTCTAGCTATTTGAAATATATATTATTGTTAACTATAGTTACCCCATATGCAATAAAATGGCAGAACTTATTCTTCCTAGTTGTAACTTTGTACCTATTGACCAAAATCTCCCCTCCTCTCTAGGCTGGTCCCCCTCATTCACTCCCTCTTCCCAGTCTCTATTAATCTCTTCTTAAAAAAATATTATGGAGTGAGGCTTTGGTTTAGCCACATTTAATTGACCATTATTTTCTCTACTATGGCTAAAAATGGTGCCTGTTGGTAGGGAGCTGGTTTCAAAAATAGAAGTAATGCAGTTTGTGAAAGAGATTCAGAGCCCTGGACTTAAGATAATCTCCCTTCAACTGTGCTTACTATGTGACCTTGGACATGTTACTTAAAGTCTCACTACTGTGGTTTTCTGATGATAAAGGATCATCTCATAGGGTTAATGCTAATATTACATTTGATAATGGACTATGTCTTTTAGCAAAATGCTTTTCATTCAGGACAGCTCATAGACACTGTCTGTAATTAAGACACATTTTCTGCTTTCTAAATCTCACCATCTGGAGCCAAAGCACAGGGAGCCTTTGGAAGGAGCAGAGTTTGAGCAGGAAGCAGGCCGTGTAAAGGGAAGCTTGGAAAGACAGGTTCCACTGGGGGCACAGTGGGAGATGAAGTTGTCACAATAGATTGGGGAGTTTTGAATCCCAAATTAAGGAATTCTGTGGGCATCCAGAGGACACTAAAAAATTTAAAACACACTAGTAATATACACACGTTTGTGTTTCGAGAAGCTAACTTTGGGAATAGTAAGAAGGAGACACTGGAGCAGAGAGACAATAGAAGCAGAGAGACCAATTAAGAGATTAAATTCCACCACTCATCCTTTTCTCTGCCTGTTGCTCCCCTGGTTCAATTTCTTCTGACATAACAGAAGTTTTTCTTGCAACGTCCATTGATAATCAGCGATGAGACTCTCCTTGGACTTTTTAATCTTCCTCCATCAGACTAGGCCTATTTGGTTCATCTGACCCCCAGGAATGCATTCAGAAACAAAAACAGATTATACATTTTATGTTTTATTTATAAACCTCAACTCCCTGAGCTGTCGACCACTATCATAACATTTGTAACCCTGCTTCGGAAAACTGCTCTGTCTCCCGTCTTGCTCCCAGTTTGCATTACGTGAGCTCATTTAGGACCCAATTCCAGTGGTGAGTGCTATATTTATACTCAAAAGGGAGGAAAACAGTAAAGAGAGAAATTTAGATAACTATCAGCCTTTTCATTATAATAGGTGCACAACCTTGGGGAAGCAGAGCTGGCCTTCTGTTCTGGAACCTTCTGAAACAATCATGCTATTTACACCAGACACAGTTGTGTGATGCAAACCTTCAATTCGGTTAGATGCACAGCACTGTCTACTGATGACCTTTCAGCTGCTTGTCAGCACCTTCCTATTAAACTCTCAATCTGCTTAAAATAGACCGCTGATCCCGCTGGGTACCTCACTTTTGAAAAACAAACTAAACCATCAGATATGGCCTTGGGGACTTGGGCTTTATCTAATGCTACATACTTTTTTTTTAAATTGATTCTCTTTTCTGCCAACCCAATATGTCCATGAAATAGCCTAGCTGCTGCTACAGGAACAATTATTATTCTGCCCGAGGTGATTCGTACAGTCTCAAGGCCCTGCACACATCCATTTATACTGAGATAGATTGGAGATAGAGTAGACATGAGTTGGCACTTCCGTCAGACAGCGATGGTCAGATGTGCCACACTGTGAAAGCTGTAGAACCGCCCCACAGCCTGATGGGAGAGCAGGCTTCCCCGTTTCCCACAGCCCAGTATGCATGGGAACCCACTGGGTTTTGTCCAAAGACAAGTGCCATAAAAGGCCTTCAAATCCGAGTTGTCCGGATTTTCAAATGGACAGACAGGAAGTCTATATAAGCAAACATGGAAGTCCCCATGGAAACTCTAATTCGCTCATGCTGTATCTTTCCCTATAATCTAATGCCAAGATGCAATTAGATGTAATTCCAGATATACATAATTGCAACTCCTTCAGAAAAGATTACTTTTTGAGAGGTTCAAAATTAGAAAATGTGCACATTCCTTTATGGGTTTTATTGGAGCAAGTTTATTTAAATAAAGCTTCCTCTCTCTCTCTCTCTCTCTCTCTCTCTCTCTATATATATATATATATATATATATATATATAGATCCTGCAGTGATTATTGTATCCAAAGCAATAGGTACCATTGACTTCTGTAGAAACATACATGCTAGAATATTCTAAACTAATATTGATCTCGTTAGTAATGTCATTAACTGAAAGTGGAAATACCATTTCAGTAGCCATCTTATGATTTTTATATGAAATTACAGCCAATATTTGGCCTTACAAGGCAAAAATAAGTGTTTGCAAATCTTAACTAGATGTGTTTGTATTGTATAGTTGCAAATAAGTTCCAAATGATCCCGGAGGTCATCTAGGGTAAAGCTGAGAGACCCTTGAGGGGCATCATAATACATTTCCTAGCAGGGAAATAAATATTAACGTCTGAAGTCATGAGAACAAGGACATCTATATTTTCAAGGAAAAACAGACATGGGGATTTCAATCATATCATCAAAATGAATTGCAACAAAATTATAATCTATTCCTTTCCAGAGTCACTGGAGAATGTCTACATGAGATAACTGGATAAACCACTCAAAACATTAAAGACAAAGGTGGATATTGTTCAATCAAAATGTTTATTTTGTTCATCAGTCAAATTGATCACTTCAGTGAAATGAAAAGCATTAAATGTTTGAATTGAATTTCAGTTCAGTCGGAATTATCAATCATACTGGCTTGTATTTTCATACACAAATCATAAAAATGAAGAATTGTGTTTTGTATCTAGGGGCTCAGCTATAAAAGAAAAGAACAAAATTACATCAAGTTCAGTTTTTGACTTTGATTTCAGTGAGTCATACAAATCCCCCTTTGTCACAAATAGAGAATCACAAGTAAGTTTATTACAGGTCAATGATTTCAGGGCAGAAAATATTCATTCTTGCCCCAAACACTTAGTTGCTAGATTATTTGAAGTTTTGACATTACTTGGGTCTTGAGAGAGGGGGAAGATCTCTCACTACACTGGGAAGTAAATCAAGTTATTTGATTCACATTTAGGTTTTCTTAAAAAATGCAAAGTTCTTCTGTTGCACTTAGGGAATTCCCAGTCTATTCTAGGTCTGAGACTTCCGAGTGTCTAAGGCGCTTTTGGTGACTGGGTAAGGGCCATGGGAACCCACAGCCAAATGCTACTGGGAAGTAGCCCAGAAAAGGACTCAGTGTTTGTTTACATCACTCTGAACTTCAGGGAGCTGTCTTCTAGTTTTTAGCATTGAAAGCTATCTAAGTTAGAATGCTATTATTAGCAATAAGAACTCTACATTTTTATTACATTTTGGATTTAGCTTCTGCAAAGAATTAGATACTGAATTGAAATTAACCTCTCCCACACTCATGGTCTTAGTCGGTTGGGGGCTTATACAACAAACATTTACTTATCAAAGTTCAGGAGGCTGGAAGTCTGAGATCATAGCATGGTTGGGTCCTGGTGAGGGCCCGCCTCCTGGTTCACAGATGGCTGTTTTCCCATTCTGTCCTCACGCAATGGAGAGAGAAAGATCTCAGGTCTCTTACACTCTCATAAGATACATAGGACATTCATCCCATCATAAGTGCTTCATCCCCGGGACTTAATTACCTTTCAAAGCTTCCACCTCTGAATATCATCATGTCGGAGGTTAAAATGTCAACATATGAATTTTGGAAGGGCACAAACATTCAGTCCATAACACCCATAATCCAAGAGCACTTTGTTTCTGTAATACATGAACTACTAATTGTCATCTGTCTTTATCAGTCTAGAAACATATAATTCTTCATACCCTCAATATTTCTTGGCTTGGTAGTAATACATTTCCTAACTGTCCCTGTCCTGAACCTTTACTATTTGCTTTTACTTTTCCCAGTGCACTTTATTTCTTAGCCATATCAGGCCGTTTTCCATTTTGAACCTTGACATCATGTTATGCCTTTGCTTGCATGGCCCCCACTGTCTTCTGTTATCATCCATCTTGTGACTGATGCTCGTCTTCCGGGGGCCATCATAGGTGTAAGCCACCCCCATACTTGCCTTCCCCACCCCCTCAGACAGAATCAATACAACTCTTTGACTTTGTTTCTTTAACACTTTATGTTTCTTCTACTGTAGTACTTACCACATTATAACTGGTGAGATAATAGCACTTATTGTTTCCTGTGCTAAAGTGTAATTTTTGAGGTCTGATAACCTATCCCTGGGTAGGAGATCTGGAATCTGAGAGCCAGGTGTTCTATGATCCCTTCATGTTCATGATGAATCATGAGAATGATGATAGCAGTTGAGGGATAAAGGCAGATGGGAGCTAGTGACTAAAGCCTTCTATGAATGAGGAGAATGGCCGGCGGGTTGCTAGATAACCATAAGGATTAGAGCACAAGGTGGTACATCTGCACCATGTGAGCCTCAAGAGATGGTGGTTTGGGTAGGAGGTAGGGGGCAGTGCTGAACCATAAGTGGTGATAAGCATCAGGGAGGGCCACGTGTGGTGGTGCACCCCTATAATCCCAGTACTTGGGAGGCTGAGACAAGAGCATTGCAGGTTCGAGGCCGGCCTCTGCAACTTAATAAGGCCTTCCGAAACTTAGTGTGACCTTATTTCAAAAAATAAAATTAATGAAGGGGCTGGTAATATAGCTCAGAAATAAAATGCCTATGGGTCCAATCCCCAGTATCAATAATAATAGTATCAATCAGGGAGGATACTCTGATACATGAGTGTGGAAATTAAAATCCTATTTTCTGGGAGCAGACTTCGGAGCAGTACTCGAAGGACAACTGAGCTATGGTTAAGACAAGAAGTGAGGGGAGCATTCTGCAGAAGTTTTGAAGACACACAGGAGTTTAGAATTGGCTGAGTGCAAGTTCTAGGAACAATCGAAGGGTTAGAAAGGGAGGAAAGGGGAAGAGTAGTGGGTTAGACGAATGATACAAAGCAGGATGAAGATGGAGCATGGAGCGGCATGGCGGTGCACGCCTGTAATCCCAGTACTTGGGAGGCTGAGACAGGAGGATTGCAGGTTCAAAACCAGCCTCAGCAACTTAGTGAGGCTGTCAACAACTTAGCAAGACCCTGTTTCAAAATAAAAAATAAAACAGGGCTTCGCGTATAGCAGAGAGGTAGAATGCCCCTGGGTTCAATCCCCAGCAACAAAATAAATGAACAAGTAAATAAACAAACAAATACATAAAAGATAGAGCATGGGAGTTTGGTGTGTGTGTGTGTGTGTGTGTGTGTGTGTGTGTGTGTGTTACTGGGGATTGAACCCAGGGGCTTTCTACCTCCAAGCTATACCCCCAGCCCTTTTCTTATTTTTATTTTTAAATAGGGTCTCACTAGGTGGCTAGAATCTCGCTAAGTGTCCGAGGCTGGTCTTGAACCTGCGATCCTCCTGTCTGAGCCTCCCAAGTACTGGGATTACAGGCATGTGCCACCATGCCCAGCTGGGAGTTTGCATTTCTTATGGTAGGCAAGAGGACAGTGGTGTGAGGCATCCTATCTGGACCCGATGGTCGCCGGTCTGTGACTGGACAACTGGACCTGTTACTATGGCCCAAGTGCTGCTTTTATCTTGGGTATTGTCTCACAGGACTGGAATGCCCTGAGTCTTTTTTGGGTGCTAGTAACTCATATGGGCTGGGACTTAATCCTTCATCCTAGGGGTGCATAGAGGGAGCAGATAGTCTGATCTCATTGGATTTCCATTTTCTTGCACAGAATATAGAAAGATTAGATTCCACACTCCTAGACACTGATTCTAGTGGTTATTCTATGAAAAGTTCCACTTACCTTTGCAGTGAGTATAGGCAATTGATATTTCTTATCTTACCAGTCTTAGGACAGCTACTTCCTGAAGACTAGAAGACTATGTTGCTTTACATTCTCATGAGGAAGCATTTATTGAGCACCTGCTCTGTGTTCTACATTGAGAAAAGCAGTGAATAAATTCTGTGCTTTCTAAGATCTTTCATACTGTCAGAAGTGACATATGCTCAAGGACAAATGGTCCCTCTGGCTTGCCACATCCCACAGGCCACCAATCAGATATCACCACCTGATAGGACAATGCTGCCCGTGGATGATTTCTGTCGAAGTCATGCACTTTCATGAAAACTTTTACAAGGAGAACCCCCTTCCCACACCTTGCACCACTCACCAATCTAAGATCAATGTCCTAACATTCAACATGCTTATTAGGCCCCCGATATCTTACAGTTCCTCATCCCTCTAACTCTAGCATGAATATTCTGGGGCTAGGATCAGGTTTTGTTTGTTTATTTGTTCTGTGGTACTGGAGATTGAACCCAGGGGCATTCTACCTCTGAGCTACACCCCCAGCCCTTTTTATTTTTTATTTTGAAACAGGGTCTCGCTGGGTTGCTGAGGGCCTCACTAAGTTGCTGAGGCTGGCCTTGAACCTGAGATCCTCTTGTCTCAGCCTCCCAAGTACTGGGATTGCAGGAGTGTGCCACCATGCCTGGCTAGGATCAGTTTCAGTGCATCGTGGCCTCAAGGTAATGAATGCAATTTCAGCAGTGCCAGGAGTGAAGCTGGTAAAATATTTGTATAGCTCCCTCTTCTTGACTTTGACTAATTTATTTTCTCCTGAGCAACTTAAGATGTAAGAAGCAAGAAGATTTTTCTTGATTTCTGTTCACAGGAAGGGGCAGACATTCATGCAGTTTCCAGACATTAATTCTTTGCCTGGTACTTCTTGTCACTGGGCCTTCCTCCTTGGGAAAATGAGAGGTTTAGATGAGGAGGTCTAAATTTCCTTTCAACTTGAACATCTGTGATTCTAAAAGTCCTCCTTTGAAGGGCTGTGTAGGAAACTGGCTATTAGGTATTTGAACAACTTTGTGTTCTGAGACTACTAGATATATTGGATTATTCTATTCAAATTGAAAGTTGCATTTTTAAAGTGTAAAACTTTGTTCATATATTTTTCAGAACTCATTTTGCTTCTGTGCCTAGACACATGTGTCTAAAAGTAAAGAGAAGTGAGAAAAAGGTCAAGATACAGAATTCAAAAATACCAATAATTTGTGCATAAGTTGTTTTGTTGAAAGCCCATGTCCCCAAGTCCCTGGAAATCTGAGAAGTAAAGTGTTATATGTGTTTGAGAACTGGCTGCAGATGAATTCAAGACAGGCTGGCTACAAGGAGCCAGGTGTCAGTGTTTGTCATCTTGCAGTGTCTTGCTCTGAGAGTGCCCTTGATCACCTTCGATTTGCCACCTCCCACAGGCCACTAGTCGGTAGCTTCCATCTGATAGGAAAATACTGCCAGTGGATGAAGTCGTCTTCTTTGGTCACAAAGAAAGAGGTTGTGCCACAATCAGGCAATTTCTAAGGAATGGTTGTTTTTATTTGTTTATTTTGTAGTTTCAGCTGCTTTTACATCATTCATCTGAACCATTTCTGTTTGCCATTATGGAAGTTATTTAACTGTCCAGAGCCTCTGTTTCTTTATCGAGTGTGTTTCATTGACTTCTGGGTTATAGTGAGGCTTTTATGAGATAATGTTGGTGAGAACATATTTTAAACTGTTAAACACAATGCACATGTTGGTTATTATAGCCAGTCAGACAAGTAATGGCCAATAAAATTATTTTTCTTTTCCAAACCCCTAAAGACAGTAATTTTCCATACACCACATTTTTTTCTCTTTCTTTCTTTTTTTCCTTTTTTGTCAGAACTGTCTTGTGAAGCATAATCTACTCCATCTACTTCTAGTAAATTTGCCAATTTGGTAGCTTTGGATCAGATTGGCCAAATTTTCCGTAAATCCATTCGAGCAACCCATTTGTTATTGTTGGAACTCCAGGCCATTAATTGGTGTTTGCAGCTGCCAAGACTTTACCACAATTGAAGAAATAAACATGGAAGTCAGACTTACACCTGAATTCCTTTACATTTGTTCATTTAAATTTGATCCTCGAAGTATTTGTTTTACTCATTATCCTGCCTAATTTGCCCAAAATAAATCAGGAATCAGTCAGCACTCAAATCCTGGGGTAATTGGAGTTTTTGGTGTCAGCAGTAGCATTAACATCTATTCCCTCATGAGTGCTTGCAGATTTTTTTGTGTGTGTTTGTGTGAGAAATCTGAACTAAGAGGGTTTCTTTTGCCTGCATTTACAAGTAATACTTGAGGGTATTTTTAGTTTGTCTATAAGTGGATATAAAATGATTCTATCTAGTAGAGACAAGAGGCTATTTGTTTCCTATGTCTGTATTACCTGAAAAACAGAACGGAGAATGGATTGGATGGATATCTTTCAATTTATTATCAGAGAAATATGTATAGCATCTTTCAAAAGCAATGAATGTTCAGTGCAACAATCTTAGGGGACAAGTAAGCATTTTGAAAAAAACCCTTAGACAAATTTATATCTATTCTGACCTAGACATTTGAATTGGCTCTTCTAAGAACACGTAAAAGAATACACATAAGCCAGAGAACTAATGTGATTGGGTTGTATTGATAGTTAACAATGGTACCTGGCTTATTTAGATCGGTGTAGTATTTTGTTATGGGAAACTGCTAGAAAATAAAATAAGAGGTAGAGATCCAGGCAAGTAAGATTTTCATTTGCTCAGCCGAGTCGCTAAAGGTTTTGGTACTTAGGGATTCCTCCTCTTCTCTAGGGTACTGATCAGAGGAGGTTGTACTTTCGGAATGGATAAGTCAGGAAAACTCATTTGCTTTCTGCCTGATGTCTACTTTGGGACCTGGGTCTGTACTGATGATCTCTCCTGCCCCACCCATGCAATCACTAGTGGAGAGGATGGGGCAGCAGAGAAGGTGTGAGACCAGTGGTCCTAAGTGAGCAGGAAGCAGAGGTCAAGGGCTGCATGGAGCCTGGAACACTGATGAAGTGGTTCATTGCAGATAGGCCAACATAGTAAGACAGCTACTTCTCCTGAGGGAGAAACAGGAAGGAGTGGAAAGCTAGAGACTGGCTGAGGCTCAGGCCAATGCTCACTGTCAGGACAGGGAGGGTGGCAGAGTTTCCCCAGCTGGGGCCTAGGACAGTATGCTCTGGAAGATGCAGAAAAGCTCAGGAAACAGGCTTGCTTTAAAAAAGCTAAGAGACTTGTTGATGCAAACACCACATATTGGCTTGACACACAGAATGAAGGCAAGAAAATTCCTGTGCATTTCACCAAACAAAATCTAAGAAAAGTGTCTTTTTTAATCAAAAGCCTAAAGAGGGATTGGAGAATATTCTGAGTGGACAAGGTTGACATTTTGGGGGAAATATGGATATGTTTTCCTGAAGTCTTCTCTCCATTTTGACTCTATTTGATAATAACAATGATTTCTGTGACAAAATAGGTAGATTTGAGCCAGTGTAGTGGTGCACACCTGTAATCCCAGTATTTGGGAGGCTGAGACAGGAGGATTGCAGGTTCAAGACCAGCCTCAGCAATGTCAGGAGACTCTCAGCAACCTAGAGACACTATTTCATTAAAAAAGGAAGGGCTTGCTGGAGGTGTAGCTCTGCGGTAGAATGCCTCTGGGTTCAATCCCCAGTACCACACACACACACACACACACATACACACACACACACACACACACACACACACACAGAGGTAGATTTGTTCTTATAATATGGTGTAGTATTTGAAATGAAGATCAACATGGAGGCCAAAATGTTTGATATTTTTCCCAAAGTTCATACACATGTCCTGCAGCAACCAAACGAAAACCCTCCCCTTGCCCACGTGTTACCTCCAGTTATTTGGTCCAACTGGTTAATGCAGAGAATTGCTGCCCTCCTTATTGGAAATGGAATGCCCCCCTTGCATGCCCCCTTTAGGCAATACCCAAAACTTAGATCACCCAATATAAAATACTGTAATAATATTTTAGAACAGGTGGTTACTGCAGTTATGTAAGGAGAACACCCACAAGGTTGACTGAATCCTTTAGTTTCACCCCCCAAATATCTGGGTACCACATGATATTGAATGCAATGTAATTCAAAGAGAATTAGTTGGTCTGGTTTGTCAACTTGACCCTCCTGAGATCATGTGACTTTGGTTGTGTAACAGCGGATTGAACCGGAAGTCCTGCTCTAAATGTGGGCAGCAGGGTTCTGATAGGTTCAGGACTTGGATAAAAGAAGGAGAAAGCCGCATGGAAGCAGCCACGACTCTTCCTGAAGAGAACGCATCTGCTTTCGTCTGAGATCGTCAGTCTGCAATTTTGCCGTTTCTTTGAGGAGCTTCTTGATCTTCTGCTCTCGTCTGGGATCTTCGGCCTCCAGCCTTTGAACTGAAGCTTCACCGTCGTTTCTCTGAGGAGTTTCCTTGTCTTCACATCTTGGACTGGACTGAATTGGTGGTTGCTTCAATCCTGAGGCTCCAGCTCTTGGACCGCCCGACCAGCTACTGATCCCTCTGATTCTTCATGTGCAGTCGAAACTCGGGACTGCATTGTGAGCCGATCTAATAAATCCTTTTTTTCCCCTTCATTCTGTGAATTCTGTTGATCTGGTGAACCCTGACCAATACAGTTGACTGAATCCTTTAGTTTTACCACCCAAATATCTAGGTACCACATGATATTGAATGCAATGTAATTCAAGGAGAATGTGTCAAGACTGCAAGGTCTAGTAAAGGGTAGGTGGTCTAGAGTTATATTGGAATTACTGAGTAACACAATGTTTCTGTGCTGTGTTTTAAGATCAGACAGAACAAGGAGGAGTTCTTCACAGCATAGGGATTTCATTTCTGTCTCCATCACGTGCTCACCACCTTAGCTTTCCACTCTGTGTAGGGAATGCTGAACCCCCAGAGCTCCACTATGAATGGCAGTCTCTGAGATGATCTGATGCGGAGTGCTGCAGCCTCACATGTCTGTAATAAGCAGGGCATGTTGAAAGGAATTAAAAGGCCCTGCAGAAATCCACCAAGGAAGAGTTCTTTTTCAAAGACTGATTTAAGCCAGTCATGGGAGCACACACCTATAATCCCAGTACTTGGGAGGCTGAGACAGGAGCATTGCAGGTTCATGGCCAGCCTCAGTAATTTAGTGAGACTTTGTTTCAAAATAAAAATAAATAAATAAATAAAATCTGGCTGAGGGTGTGGCTCAGGGGTAGAATACCCTTGGGTTCAGTCCCCAGTATCACACACACAAACACACACAACTGGTTTAAGATATTGTGATATCAATGTAATAGACATCCCAAAGGAAGACACAGACAGGATATGCAGCAAAGCACATGCTCTGGAGAGCAGGCAAGAGGAGATGAGCTAGGGGATGATCTCCACTAAAAGTAATGAGGAGAAACAGGAGATGTCTATCAAAATACTCTACATACTCTTTAAGTCATTATGTAAAACTTAGTTTTTTTCCTATTAGTGTGGAGTTTGCCACTATCCATAAACACTTGAATGTCTTCATGAAGACCAAGTTTAGGAACCCCTTCTGGTGTTAGTAAGAAGGAATATGTTTCCCAGGATCCCATCCTTTATTTATTTATTTTTTAAAATTTTTTTGCAGTATTGGGGATTGAACCCAGGGGTATTCTACCTCCGAGCTACACCCTCAGGCCCGTTTTTTATTTTTATTTTTATTTTGAAAGAGGGTCTCACTAAGTTGCAGAGGGCCTAAGTAGCTGAGGCTGGCCGCGAACCTCCAGTGCCAGCCTCCCAAGTACTGGGATTACAAGCATGCACCACCACACCCGGCTTTAGATTCAAGAGCTTTGCACCTAAATTTGGCAAAGCCAAATAATCCACAAACATGATCTGAAGCAACTCTAACTCCCCTTAAAGATTCTATCTTAATGAACTTCCAGATATGTGGATAGAACAGAGGTCAGCAAACTGGCTAATGGATGGGCCCAATTCATGTTTAAATTTGAGGGGAACATGGCTGGACTTATATTTATGTATTGTCCTTAGCTGCCTTTGTGCTACAATGACAGCATTGAGTAGTTGTGATAGAGACCTTATGACTCATAGAGCTGAAAATATTTTTATTTGGTCCTTTACCAAAAATGTTTGCCAACCCCTAGGATAGACTAACTAGAATATTACTTGGCATGAATCAGTAAACAAGCACCTACAACTAGAACCACAGACATACATCCTTTCTTTTCAAAATTTACTTTTGTTCATTTACAAGTGTTCACCGAGCACCTTCTCTGTAGGTGCTTTTCTGGTATGCTTAAGTGAATGAAAAAATTAGACAAAAATTAATCTTCATACATCTTACTTTCTAGTGGGGAGAGGCATACCATAAATCATATTATTCATAATAAATCTAATAATAAATAAGCTAATTATGTTGTAGAAAGTAATAGGTACTACAGCAAAAAAAGAGAGCAGGGGCGCATAGGTGGGAAGTCTTTGGAAGTGGTTGCAATTTGTGGGAGTCCAGGGGAGCCTCTGTGAGGAAGGGGCCTCTGAACAAAGACATGGAAGGTGAGGGACAGAGCCCCTTGGATCTGGGAGAAGAGCATTTCAGGCTAGGGAACAGCCGCGCAAAGGCCCTGAGCACCCTGTACAGGGTCTCCCCATCAGCTCAGGACAACAGGTTGGTTCTTTAGCTGCATGAAAATGATCTTGGGAGTTTTTTCCCCCTCCCCAGGCAAATTCCCCAAACGCCTGCAGATTTTTCGAACAATTACATTCAACTCCTAGAGATTTTCATCCAGTAAGTCAGAGGTGGGGCTGGAGCTTGGTGTTTTGTGAAGTGCGGGAGCATTTTAGGTTTTCCAGGTGCCTCTGTTTGGGAATCGCTGATCTAAATCAAAACAAGAATGCCCTCCAAATATGCTGAGAGTCACTCAGCCTCTGCTTAAACACTTCTAGTAATGAGAAGCTATTAACTCTTTTAGAGAGTTCACTCCATAAAATATTTATAACATTTAATTAATTTATTCATTTATTCAACAAAAATGTGTAGCCTCCTACTGCGAGGCAGGTACTGGAGAGGCACGAACACGTGTTCTGTGCTTTCATTGTTTTTTTTTATTTGTTTCTGATTGCAAAATGCATATATTTTCATTTTGGAGAGATTGAGCAAAAGCAATAAAACATACATAAGTTAAAAATTGCTCTTTATTTTACAGGTGGCAATATTAATATTTTGGCATATTTCATTTAATTTTTTCTCTCTCCATCTTTCTATATTTGAAAGGTTGAGGTCTTTCAATTAATAGTAGGTTATAAATATTTCTGTTTCTACAAAGCATTTTCCTGCTGTGTGTTTTTAAATTACAGCATAGTGTTACATTTTTATGTCTGCAGTGTGTATATGAATGGTTATTTAGGTTATGTAAAAATGTTCACGATTCCAAAAATACTATAATTAATTTTCTTATAAATATTTTGCAGCATTACTAATCATTCAGGTAAATGTTTATACCTGGAATTTCTCGATTAAAGGATATAGGCTTTTTAGCCTTTTGAACTATACTGCCAAATTGCCTCTCTAGAAAAAGAATACAATTTCCATCTCCACTTCAATTATATGAAAGTATGTATCTCTTCACGCCCTTGGAAATACTGGCATTTCATTCTTTTACTTAAAATGCTATGACTACTGGTAAGTTATTTCTTACACCAAATTGAAATTTCCAAATCTTCAAATTATTGATTTTATTTTTGTCTTCAGAAGATGTGTGCAGTAAATTCAGTCCTTCTCTGAAATGGAATTTTAAATATTTGAAAATAATTAAACTACCTCTACTATACTCCATCTTGAGTTACACCATTTTTCTGTGCTTTAATAATTACTCCTATAAACTATTTTCTAGACGGTTCACAGTCTGGTCTCCCTATTCTGGATAAACCTTAGCTATTCAGTTTTTCTTTTAAAATAAAGTGGCAAGGACTGCTATAGACTGAGTGTTTGATGAAACATATGTTGAAACCTCATCCCAAATGAGATGGTATTAGGATGAGAGGCCTTGGGAAGGGCTTTGCCCTCATGAACGGGATTAGTGCTCTTAGAAAAGAGGCCCAGAGAGCTCCTTCATCTCTTCTGCCTCTGAGGACACAGGAAGAAGATGACCATCTGTGAACTGGGTGGTAGGCTTGCCCCAGACATGAGCTGCAGGTGCCTTGGTCTTGTGTTTCCCAGCCTTCAGGACTATGGAAAATAAAATTCCCTTTTTTATGAACCACCAAGTCTATGGTAATTTGGTAGAGTAGCACAGACTAAAACAAGGACTAAACTGAAGACTGGTTCTGTAAGAACACTACCTTCTTTGTTTTGAACGTGATACATCTACTGATGTGAGCTAAGTAAGCATTAGTTTCTCTTGGCAACTATGCTATGCCATTGTGATAAAGAGATTGATAGCAACCCAAATTCCCAAGCATTCTATAAACAATCTCACAGTCATGGCATGAATCATTTGCACTTCACCAACGCAAGCCCTAGTGCAGGGCTCAACAGAAATCAACACAATCTTTAATTCTGGATTCTCCAGTTCTTTTTTAAAACTGACTTCATCACCAGACATGTATCTTATATGAAGCAGGAAAGGATGTCTCTTGACTTGTAGTAATTTAAAAAATGAAAAATACTGGATTGATGTCTATTACAGGGTAGTGACACACCCATCTCATCTGTTATTGATCCATTAATCAACAGACTTTAGGTCAAATGCTTAATCCAACCATGCTACTAGCATTAGCATCCAGCATGTACACATGTGTGTATGTGTACACGGGCATGTGCATGTATGTGCCTGTTGTCAAACATATAGAGCATAACCTTGTAAAACAAACCCAAAATAGTGCTTCCTTGACCATTACCTATGATTTTTGTTATTTTTCCCCTCCCCTCCTCTCTTATCTTCCTCTCTCTCTTCCTTTGGTACTGGGAATTGAGTCCAAGGGCATTCTATCTCTGAGCCACACCCCTAAATTGTTGAATCTAGCCTCAAATCTGCAATCCTCCCATCTCAGCCTCCCAAGTACTGGGATTATAGGCATGTGCCAGTGTGCCCGGTTCTTTTTCTTCTTCTTCTTCCTCCTCCTCCTCCTCCTCTTCTTCTCTTGAATGGAAATTAATTCAGCAGGACCAGTTGATTGTCTTGGCTTCAACTTCATTCCAGAATATGACCCAGGGCCAACATCAAACTCAGCTGTATATAGTTTCTAGTTTTTGACTTTCTCTGTTTTGAAACACATCTACTAAGACATCTTGCCTTTATAGCAAAATAAATATGTTTTGAAAATGGTCTACTGTGTACTAAGTTGGTCATCTCGTCTTTCACCTCCTTCACCCCAGATGAGCCCCTTCCCTGTGTGTGTGTGTGTGTGTGTGTGTGTGTGTGTGTGTGTGTTACTGGGGATTGATCGCAGGACCACTCTACCACTGAGCCACATTCCCAGCACTCTTAGTTTTTATTTGAAACAGGGTCTCATTAAGTTGCAGAAACTGGCCTCAAACCTGAGATCCTCCTCTTTCAGTCTCCCAGTTACTGGGATTAATTACAGTCCTGGGCCACTGCACCCAGTGAGCCCTTTCCTTGGTTAAACCTAGAATGACTGACTACTTTCCAGTTCTAATATGATCAGTGTTTATCAACCAATTCCATTTTTTTCTGTCCTCCAAATACTGTTTCTTTTTTCGTTTTTTTTTTTTTTTGCGGTACCGGGGATTGAACCCAGGGGCGTTCTACCTCCACGCTACACCCCCGGCCCTATTTTTTATACTTTATTTTGAAACCGGGTCTCACGAAGTTACGGAGGGCCTCACTAAGTAGAGAGAGAGACAGAGAGAGAGAGAGAGAGAGAGACAGAGAGAGAGAGAGAGAGAGAGAGAGAGAGAGGCTGAGGCTGGCCGCGAACCCGGATCCTCCGGTCTCTGCCTCCCAAAGTACTGGGATTACAAGCGTGCGCCACCACGCCCAGCTCAAATACTGTTTCTGGTAATTATTATTACCAGAATAATTTTTCCTTTTTGAAACTGCACCTCTTCTCTTCCCCTCTTTGCTCTCTCTTGCTTTCTTTCTTGCCCATCTCTCTTACTTGCTTTCTTCCCCCATGAGAAGGCAACTAGGGCCAGAGTTTCCCTTGAATGTTTTCCTTTCTGTGTTTGGTTTATGATTATGAAATGATCATTAATACCTCCAGATAATTTCCATCTCTATTTTCATTGCAAAGTTCTCTTGTCGGTATACCAATGGCCCCTATTTTTTTTAAAATTTGGATTCTGAATTGAAGCAGATAAGTTTTATGACACACTTTTACAGACTTGAAGTAAGGAGCACAGCAGAGCTTCGTGGAGTATCAGCATGATCTTGATGCTTATGTACCCAGCTGCTAACAAAGTGACTTGCCATTCACTGGGTCAGCATATCCCAGCTTCACACAGAACCCAATTATTTAAGTGTTGGTTGGTTCTATCCATTCTTGTCACTGTGTATAATGATCAAGGGTAGAAAATTGGGTGCTTGTGTGCCAAAGTAGTCCAAGATGATCATATCACATAACATTTACAACTTGGGCAATGATCAGGTATAATTTATTCATTCTTCACTTGAATAAACCAAGATCTAATGAGAGTAAAAGAAATTCCTAATATCACAAACCCAGTTAGTGGCAAAGTATAGATCTCTGCCACCCAGGATCCACAGCCTCATTGTCTTTTCTCCATTGTGCAGGAAACTGAGGCAAGGAGAAGAAATAATGAAGCAGAGAGTTGTTCATGACTCAGCACACTCACAGTCATATCTGGGAGAAACTGTCTTGAAACAACTCTGTAAAGTATCTCCTTCCATTCTTTGGCCACCGTTGAACTCACTGGAGCTTACCAGTGATCAATACTGGGGTCACCAGCCTTCATATCTTTAGTCTTTCTCATTATTGCTCAGAGTTGGCCTCTAATGTATGCCTTACTTTTCTGCTCTTCATTCCCTTGACCATAAATTTTCAATTTCTGGAACTTCCAAGTCGTCTGGGATTAACCGCTGCTGAGACCATTTACCTACTTGGCCAATGAAAAGCAGAAATGGCTGATGCATGAGCCACCACACATGTAGATCCTTCTCAACCGTCCTTGACCTTTCCCCCTGGCTTCCAACTTGCTGACCGGGTAATTTATTATCTCAGTTTAATACAAAACCTCTAGCTAACCAGCAATCGCCAGTATTGAACACAATATGTGCTTAAAGCTCAACCACCATAACTTTTTCATTTTTTTGTTTTTCTTATAGCATAGAGTTCCCTGGTGCTTTTTATTTCATTTTCTATAATGTGATTATCTTACATTACCATGGTGCATTTGCCAGACCAGGAAATGAACATGGATACTAAGCTGCAGGCTTTATTTGCATTTCACTACTTTTCCATCGATGCCCTCTTTCCATTCCAGGATCCAGTCTATGGCACCACGTTGCATTTAGTGATCACATCCTCATGTTCTTTGGTCTGTGACAGTTTTTTAAGTCTGTCCTTAATTTTCATGCTCTTGACAGTTTTGGAGAGTACCGATCAATTATTTTGTAGAATGCCTTTTGTTGTCTTAGTCTGTTTCGGTTGCTGTAAGAGAATACAATTGAGGGAGTGATTTAAACAAAAAACATGTCTTTCTCACAATTTTGGAGGCTGGGAAGTTCAAGATCAAGGTGTCAGCAGATCTGACCTCTGCTAAGGGCCTGCGTCCTGGCTTGCAGATGGCTGTCTTCTTGTTGTACATTCACATGACTGATAGAGAAGTTCTGTCTCTGATGTCTCTTCTAATGGCGTCTCTTCATGAGGGCTCCACTTCCAAGGCCTCATAACTACCTCGTTAAGCTCTCACTTCCTTAGCACCTCTTAAATTTGTGTTTACCTGAGATTCTCATGATCAGATGGGGTGTGGGTTTAGGTGAAAATACGTTGGAGATGAAGTGTTCTTATCACATGATGTCAGGGAGAGCCTGATATCAGAATTATACCACCAGAGGTGTTCAGCTTGATCATTTAGTTAAGATGGTGTTTGTCAAGTTTCTCTTTCATTAATTTACTGCTTTTCCCAATTTCATGCTTTATTCTTTCAAAGCGAGTCACTAAGACCAACCCACACTCAGGGGGTAAGGAGAATTAAAGTATAAACTGGAATCTCTTAAGCTACTTTGTCTCTTCCTATCAGGTGGTTTCGTCTTGGATTCTAGGCAGGTCTGCCACTAGATGGACCACATTTACTCTAACAGTCTCCTGATTTTTTTTGTACACTTTCCTTTTTCTCTTTGCTTAAGACCATTTCCCTAAGGTTTTTCAATTTTAATGCATTCTGCGTATCTTCTCAGGAGCATCAAGCTGATTTTGTGTTTATCTGATGAAGCTTAGCATTCTGTAGCACAGCTTCTGTGCTTTTGCCAGTTCCCCAAGTTTTGAGTTGAAAGATGAGGTGCATTGGGTTAGAAGGGCATTTGTGAAGGAAAAAGGAGCTTAAGTTAGACTCTGTAGATAAAGAGTTAAAATAACTCTTCTCACCAGTTAACTGATTTGACAAGATATCTACTCAGTGAATGTGATATGAGAATCTTAAGAGAATCCAGGGAGATGTGGAGCTCCTTGGGGAAGCAGGCCTCTCTTTATTGGTCTTGTCACATTCATCTCCTAACTCATTACATGGAACGAAGTACATACCCAAAACATGTTTGCTGTTTATAGAGATCTATGGATTTAGATTATAATAAACACACAGATTTCTATATAACAGTCATTCATAGAAAAAGCAAAACACTAGGAAAAACAAAACTTTTGCAGCAAAGTCTCCTAGATGATGCAATAATTTGGTGTCTGGGTTTAAATTCCAGGTTAGCTACTTATTAGCTGTGTGGTCGTGAATAAATTATTTAACCTTTCTGTGCTCGTCTGTAAAATAGATATATTGTCAGCATCTAGGAGGCAGGGAAGTAAACCATAAATGAATTAATTCAAGCAGTACACTTAGCAGAGTAGAATGCTTGGCAATAAACATTCAATGACCATTAATTATGATGATGATGATGATGATGATGATGACTTATGACATTTAGGTATAGATCAAGCCACAAGTTGTTCTATAAAGAAAACCCACTCCACAATTAAAACACAAGAGAAATTCACCTGTATAAGTCAGCTCTTTCTCACTGTGACCAAAATACCTGGCATAAACAATTTAGAGGAGGAAAAGTTTATTTTGGTTCAGGGTCTTAGACGTTTTAGTCCATGATAGGCTCGCTCTATTTTTGTGGACAGCATGGAGAAAGGGTGTGGCACAGCGAAGCTGCTCAGCTCATGGCATCTGGGAAGCAGGGAGAGAGAGAGAGAGAGGAAGGGCCCAGGGAGAAGATAAGCATTTCCAGGTCACACCCATTGTGACCTACTTCTTCCAGCTGTGTCCCTTCCACCTCCCAGTAGCCTGTTCAGCCATCAGTGGATTAATCTGCTGATGAATTCAGAGCCCTCATGATCCATTCCCTTCCAAAAGCCCCACTTCTGAACACATGAGACTTTGGGGGACACTCTACATCCAAATTCTAACATCACCAAACAGATTAACTGCAAAATATTGAATGGTTCCTATGTAAATCTAACCCTATATCTCTATTTTAAAACAAAATCATCAGTTGAGTCTTAAAACTTTATGTCAATTTTCCTACAGTTTGAGTTCCATAATTTGAAATATTTTCAACAAAATGCCTCTGCAATAAGTAAGTATGAAAATAAGACCATGGTCAAAGGTTCAGGCTTCTTGTCCCTTGGTGAGCAGTTTCCAAGCTTGCTTCCTGATATAGATGTCCAGGCCTTTGGGCATCCACAGCAAGGCAGAGGTCCTGGCTCTGAGTTTAAATTATGCAGATAATCTCAGCAGTGTCTAAATCTTTATCATTGGTGATCTTCATCTATGCATTAATTTGGAATTTTCCAAAAGACAGATTAATTAAACCATACATCTTTACCAATTAGGCTTTTTCCTCATTGGCAAATATGGTCATGAATTATTTGTAGACACAGTTTTGCGATCAGCTACCAACAACCCTTCCACAAAGTAATTTAGTTAGTGAATTAAAAATATCGTGTGTGACTACAAGTAGCTGATCCAAAAGAACTGCTGAGCTGGGTTGCCGTGTATGAGCTTCATTATGCAAATAAGTGTCCCAAGAGAGCCATCGCGAAGACTATTAGCCTCTTTCACCTTTAATAACCTAAGATCCCCTGTACGTGATGTGTTCCGATGAAAATATGTTCCGCCTGTGGGTACAGGTGTTATTAATGCATAATTCTTTAGCTTCTTTCTCCCTACACTGGAATTCTATTTTGGCAAACCTCTTGGGTTTGGTTGTCAGAGAGATAAAAGCTTACGAGTACTACGATGGAATCTTGAGTGAATCTTGGTAAATTTAGAGGGTCAGGTTACTCTTCATGGACAGCTGTCTATCTGCAAAAAACACTACAAGTCCCCCACCCTGTTGTACAACTGATTGTGTAGCAAATGCTCTAACTGGCAGTCCCTGGGTGGAAACCTTTTACATATGACCCTGTGTTTCCATCTGTACATGTATTGAAATTGCCAATCACATTTCAGTAGCAGCCTCTGGTACAGAAACAACTGATTCACAGGTAATGTCAGTCTAATGCAGATAGTGCTGTTATCTGGAAGAAAGTCAGCAATGGTAAGAGAGAGAGAGAAGGGGAGGGGGTCAAACTCATTCTTTTATTAGGAACCTGTTTCTATTATATCTAATCCATTCTTGCAATAACAGCATTAATTCCTTCCTGAGAGCAGAGCCCCCATCACCTGATCACCTCTTAAAGATCCTACTTCTCAACGATGTTGCACGAGGGATTGAGTTTTCAACACCTGACCTCTGGGAGACTAATTCCCACTATAGCACCAATGGAATTCTATTAAATATGTGGCTCCCTGAACCTGCAGTTTGGGTATCATCTGGGAACTGGTTAGAAATTCAGAATCTCTGGTTCGGCCCCAGACCTATTGAATCAGCATTTGCATTTTATGTATGGGTGTGTATGGATATAATAAACACATGTAAAAATCATACATATATGAAATTTAAATGACACATGGCAATTGTACATATGAGTGGGGTACAGGGTGATATTTCGGTGCTTGTATATAAGGTGTAATGATTGGACCAGGATAATCAGTACATCTACCACCCTAAACATTCATCATTTAGTATCTGCCTTTTATCAGAACACTAGGTGATTTATATACAAATTAATAATTGAACAGCCCTCTTTCCATATTGAAGGCATACTCTGAAACAAACTTCATAACATTGATAAGTTTGCTTTGTGTCTATAAGGTTTCTCCTCAATCCCGGATGCCCTGAGAACACAGACACCAGCTTCAGCCTTCATTTCAGAATCTGTCTGATCTTTATTCTGGAATTCAGATTTCAGATAAGTTGCACTTGTAACAGGTTTCAAGTAGCTAATGACAAAGCAAGTGGAGCATCCTTTTCTAGGCAATTAGTTTTCCCTGTGCTTATTTACTTGTGGTTCACCGACTCAATTTAATATCTGCAAACTTGCTGGTGACCATGGGCGCATCAGAGCTTCAACTATATTTAGTCGATGTCTGGTTCTTTGAATATATTGTCTGCAATTTTCCAAGCACAGAGTGAAATATACCCAACTGCTTCATGGGATATTTCAATATCCAAAATGATTTTTATTGTTTCCCCAAACTGTAATAAAAGAGGTGTTATCTTCTTCATTCCTGACTGGATTTCAAATCTGGAGAAAGACCAGCACATGTGTTTGACAGCCAGAGGTGTAAAGTAAATCTATTTGATATCGGAATTGAAACGAATCACTGGCATAGGAAACAGTAATGGGTATTTTCTTGTGGGGAGAAAGTGTTGTCAGATTCAACCACTCTCATATCAGTTCATGTATAAGGTGCACATCCCAGCTTACGATTTCATGGGACAAGAGCAGAGTAATCATGAAAAATGTGTGTTAAAGCAATTTCTAACTGGAAAAGAATGAAGAAAATGAAAATAAACCTTGATGGATCAAAACACACTTTTGAATATTTTTGTCTGTTTTCATTTCCAAATAAATAGCCTTTTGATTTGAAAGACTATCAAAAAGGAATTGTAATTTGAGGCATGCCAGAATTCTGAAAATTCATGCATATCTCAATGGTTTGAGATTGAATTCCCTTTATGTTCCAGAATGTTTGCCCCGATTGAGAGCAGACTCTCCAAAATATACATTTTTTTCCCAAGGGGATACATGACAATCCAGAGGTGTTCCTCAGACTGGAAGCCTCTGTCCACATTTACTTAAACCCAGAATCGATGCTGACTTCCAAAACACCATGGCAAGCTTCTGCAAGCCAATTTCCAGAAGCCAATCTTCTGTTATACTTCTAACTCCAGATGCTTGAAAATTAGGATAAGTGGTAAAAATTCAAATCTCCTCTATTCACAACTCATCAAACCCACACATCTATTATGTGTGTGTGTGTGTGTGTGTGTGTGTGTGTGTGTGTGTGTGGTACAGGCGATTGACCCACGGGGTATTTTGCTTCTGAGCTACACCCCCAGTCCTATTTTGTAATTTATTTTGAAACAGGGTCTCACTAAGTTTCTGAGGATCTTGCTAAGTTACTGAGACTGGCCTCGAACCTGTGATCTTCTTGTCTCAGCTTCCCAATTACTGGGATTACAGGTGTACACCACCATGCACAGCCCACTTCTAGCATTAATATAGCAGAGCACCTTAATGTGTCCAAAAGGCCTTCAGACAAAGGTCAGCAGTCCAGAAGTGTATAGGGAGGACATTGCCCCCACCCTGACATAAGTTATAACCCTTTCTTATTCACACACAGTTTTAATCCCCTCACTAACTCACAGCATATTAGAAAGCAGATTTTAGAGAAAATAAACAACCTGATAACATCATGTTTGGCAGAATGGTGCAAGAAATGATAGTGGGTGTGAGTTTCCACCCTTACCCTTCATGGACTCGTTAACCCATAGGTCCACCAAGGGGAAGGAAAGAGCGATTCAGAAATGAATGATTGTAACCTGTGGCCATTGGCTGGGCTGGCAGCTGGCTTCACACACATGTGCACTCTGGTGACCGTCTGGAGGAGACCTTCTACTCTCTCTATGTTTTCATCCCACCACTAAAACTTATTGCCTAGATCTGCTACAACTCTTTAGCTGTTCTCCAAGATGATTACCTTACAGCTACAGAAAGTTATGCCACTTTGGAAGGCAAGATAAAAACAGATCTTGCTTCCACTTTGCTATGCTGTTGCACTTACTTTACCTTCAATTTCAAAATCCCTCAACTATGAGCAAAAGTGTGCTTTTTTGACATTTGTGGGGATGCTATTGTTAGTTCAGTCTTTATTGTTTAGGAGGTACAAATTGGGGCTGTTTGAGAGAGAAATTTAAAATTCCCTGGCTTCTATGCTAAATATATAAACAACTTCACATTTGAAATCGAGGGTTGTCTTAGCACCTGAAACTATAGTTTCAGTGAAAAAAATCTATGTAAAAATTCACAGTGATTCCCAGATGAGTGCCAATGATAAGCCTTCTATGTTTTACATTAGAGAGAGCTTGGAATATGCATCTTTTGTTACTCTAATTTCCTTCCTTCTTAGAATTACCTGCTATTGACTCTTGAAAATTAAAGAGAATGTGTGAATGGAATCATGGCTGCATTGTAAAACAGTTCAGGTGTACTTTTAAGGCATTTTTTGGAAAAATGCATCTTAAAAAGTCTTCAAGTTTGTATCTGTTGTATATTATTTCCCCTTGTGAAAACTTCCACCCACCTTTGATATCTTTTCCTTGGAAGACAATTAATGAAAAATGATAGCATCTTAAATATGAATGATGAAGTATAAGATTATAGCTCTTGGGTATATCTGTAAAAGGGATAAGTGGAGAGTGGCCTGTGTACCTCCCACCTGCTTTGCTATTATTTGAGGTTTTCTCATGGTGGTCCTGAGCAAATGGTGTGTTTCTGTCAGCTCCTTGAGGTCCTAGACTTCTGTGAGAGAAGTGTATTTCAGTCAGCATCCTCACTGCTATAACCCCAAATACCTGACAATCACAACTTAGAGGAACGAAGATTTTTTTTGCTCACAGTTCTGGAGATTTTGGAGGTTTTAGTCCATGTTAGGCCAGGTCATGTCTGTGGAGCCCAGGGCATGGTGACAGGAAGCAAAGGGGGAAAAAGGGAAGGAGATGAGTATATATGTGTGTCTATGTTTCCCAAGACCACAACCCCATGACCTACCTTCCCCAGCCACACCCTAGTTATCTACCTTACCATCCAATAAATCCATTCATCCATCAATGGAATTATGCACTAATGAGATTAGAACCCTCATGATACAATCATTTCACCTCTGAATATTTTGCATTGCCAATACATAGACTCTTCTAGGGGACTTTTTATTTTTTATTTTTTTATTTTTATTTTTATTTTTATTTTTATTTTTTATTTACTATTTATTATTTATTTTTTATTTTGGATTGAACCCAGGGGTATTCTACCTCTGAGCTACACCCCCAGCCCTAATTTTTATGCTTTATTTTGAAACAGGGTCTCACTAAGTTGCAGAGGGCCTCACTAAGTAGCTGAGGTTGGCCGCAAACCCAGATCCTCCGGTCTCAGCCTCCCAAGTACTGGGATTACAAGCATGTGCCACCATGCCCAACAGGGGACATTTTATATTCAAACCATAACAAAATGTTTTCTGCTCAGTAATTTCATAAGTGGTGGAGATCTTTAAAGGCTGTATTCAGGTAAAAATCATAGAATACATACATAGTAATTATCTGTGTTGTATGACAGTTGCTTACTAGTGGTTTATTTCATTTGTTCATTTATTCAATTCATTCAGCAAATATTGAGTGTTCATTAGACATTCCTTTGTCTAGGTCATGGAAATATAGCAATGAACAAGAAAAAAGCCCCTGTCCTTAGGAGGATGACTTGTTAGTAGAGGAATCAAAGAATAAGCAGATAAGTGTAGTGACCAGTACTATGTGGAGATATGAAAGCAGGTGGAGGCTACTGTAAATGATGTGGTGAGGGAAAGACTAGCTGATATTTGAGCAGAGATCTGCATAAAAGCTTCAAATGACTGATGATGAACCAGAGGCAAGGATCTGAAAGAGCATTCTAGACAGAGGCAAAACCAAATTGAAGATCCTGAAGATAGGACTGAATTTGATGTCTTAGGGGATTTCTATCCAATAAAAATATGAGAGTTGCATATGTGATTTGTATATTTTAGTAACTGCATTTTATTTTTATTTTTAATATGCTTTTATTGGTGCATTATAGTCTCACACCATAATGTAAATCATGTTGACAGTGACATACTTGCACACAGCACTTGGTGGCACCCCTGCCTCCCCATTTCCCCCTTCCCAATACAAAGTACTAGAATTGATGTCAGTATATTCACATATGTACACATAGTCCATGGTAGTATTTCCATTAATGAACCTCACTCTTTCCCCTCCCCTTCCCTTAGTCCACCTCCCTGGCTCCACTTAGATTTCTCCTACATTTATCTGGAGTCCCTCTGGTATCCCAATTACTCCCTAGCTTGGGCATATTAGAGAAAACATATGACCCTTCACTTTCTGTGACTGGCTAATCTCACTTAACATAATAGTATCCAGGTCCTTCCATTTTCTTTCATATGACATAATTTTGTTTTTCTTTATTGCTGAGTAGAATTCCATTGTGTGTATTTCCCATAAATTTGTAATCCATTCATGTGTTCATGGACACCTAGGTTGGTTCCATAATTTGGCTATTGTAAATTGTGCTACTATGAAGGTGGGTATGAATAAATTACTGTAGTTCTCTGATTTCAGCCCCTTTGAAAAGTACCCAGGAGTGGTATAGTCAGATAATATGGTGGACCCATTCCCGCTTTTCTGAGGAATCTCCACACTGATTTCCATAGCGGCTGAACTAATTGGCAATCCCACCAACAGTATAGAAGAGTTCCTATTTCCCCCCACATCCTTACCAACATATATTGTTTTTTGACTTCTTGATGATTGCCATTCTGATTGGGGTTAGATGGAATTTCAGTGTAGTTTTAATTTGCATCTCCCTGATTGCTAATGACGTTGAACATTTTTTCATGTATCTATTGGCCATTGGTATCTCTTCTTTTGTGAAGTATTTATTTAATTCAATTGCCCATTTCTTGATTGGGTTATTTGTATTTTTAGTGTAATGCCTTTTAAGTTCTTTGTATATTCTAGGTATCAGTCCTCTATCAGAGGGATAGATGGCAAAGATCTTCTCTCATTCCGTAGACTTTCTCTAGGGAAAAACTATGGGAATTCCCTTTAAAATCAGGAACAAGACAAGGATGCCCACTATCACCACTCCTTTTCAATATAGTCTTCAAGACTCTTGCCAGAGCAATAAGACAAGCAAAGGATATCAAAGGAATTAAAATAGGAAAAGAATTAAAATTATCTTTGTTTGAACATGACATGATCCTATATTTAGAAGACTCAAAAATCTCAACCAAAAAACTACTAGAGCTTATTAACAAATTCAGGAAAGAAGTGGGAAACAAAATCAACCTAAAAAAATCAGTAGATTTTCCATATACCAACCATGAATCCACTGAGAAAGAAATCCAAAAAACAATTCCATTCGCAATAACCTTAAAACTAATAAAATACTTAGGCATAACCCTATCCAAAGAGATAAAAGACTTCTACAAGGAAAATTAAAAACACTAAAGGAAGAAACTGAAGAAGATATTAGAAGATGGAAAGATTTCCCTTGCTCTTGGATAGGCAGAATAAATATTATCAAAATGGCCATTCTAACAAAAGTGATCTACAGAGTCAATTCAATATCCATCAAAATACTAATGTCATTCTTCACAGACCTAGAAAACTCAGTCATAAATTTCATATGGAAAAACAAAGGCCCAGAATAGCCAAAGCAATTCTCAGCAATAAGAACCATGCAGAAGGCATCACAATTCCTGACTTCAAATTATACTACAGAGCTATAGTAATAAAAACAGCATGGTATTGGCACAAAAACAGACACATATACCAATGTAACAGAACAGACAATATAGAAACAAATCCACACACTTGTAGCCAATTGATTTTTGACAAAGGTGCCAGACACATACTTTGGAGAAAAGACAGCCTTTTCAACAAATGGTATTGGGAAAACTGGCTATCCATTTGTAGAAAAATGGAACTAAATCCTTACCTCTCAGTCTGCACAGGAGTCAACTCAAGATGGATCAAAGACCTGGAAGTTAGACCAGAGACTGTGAAGCTACTAGAGGAGGGCACAGGCACAACACTCCAACATATAGGCATAGGTAGAAACTTCCTCAACAATCTCTCAAAGCTCAGGAAATTAAAACAAGAATTAATCAATGGGATGGCATTAAACTATAAAGTTTCTGCACATCATAGTAACCGCATTTTAAATGTAAAAATAAAACTGAAAAGTAAAAACAAGCCAGCTGTTCTGGCACATGCCTGTAACCCCAGTACTTGGGAGGCTGAGATTGGAGGATTGCAGGTTTTAAATCAGTCTCAGCAACTTAGTGAGGCTCTCAGCAACATAGCAAGAGAGAAGGCCCCCAGTTTCCATCTCCAGTAACACACACACACACACACACACACACACACACACAGTAAAAACAAAGAAGTAAAATGTATTTTAATAATGTATTTTATCATTTAAACTTGTAATCGATGTAAAAATGTAATATTTTACTTCTTTTTTAAACCAGGTTTTTTTTAAAACCTAACATATTATACTTAAAGCATGTCTCAACTTGAAAGCTAAGTTTTCACTTGGAAATAGTGATCTGCAGTTTGATATCATGAAATTTATAAAAGATAAAGTAGATTAATATATCCATGCTTTCTGATCATACTTAAAGAGTTTTCTGATCATGAAATAAGTAATTAAAATAAAATAAACTTAATCCCTCTTTGCATTTCAAGTGTTCAGTATGCACATGTGGCTCTTGGCCAAGACACTCAGACAGGGTCAGAGTGTCTGAGTGTCTTGGCCAACAGAGGCCAGAAGAGAGAGGACTTTGAGAGACATGGAAAAATGTTTGGAGTCCATTTGATTTGTGATAGGAATTCATTGAAGGTGTGTGAATGGGTTAGCGATATCTCTGATTTGTGCTTTAAAGAGATCCAGTGTGGCTTTGGTAGGGGAGAGAGCAGAAGGACAGGGTCCTGATGGGAAACCATTAAGTAGTTAGTTGGGGGACAAAGCTGATGGTATAGGATAGTCCTAGAGCAAGGGTGAGACATTTTTGGTCTCAGGGCATATCTTGAAGGTAGAGCTCACAGTGCATGCTGCTGTTTGCTTTCAGGATAGGTAACAGAAAGGAATCAAAGGTAATATTGGTGTGAGCAACTAGAATAATGATGCTATAGTTGAGATGGAGATGACTAAGGCAGGAACAGTTTGGTGGGAAAATATCATTTGAAAAAAAAATTAGTTTGATTTTCCAATGAGAATTCCAAGTGGATAGCTGTGTTTGGAATTTAGGGGAAAGTTTAAGGCTGAAGGTACTGGATAAGTATGGGTTAGCACATAGATATCTGGAAAGATCTGTTAGATTGCGATAGGAAATGACAGTAGACCTGAAATAATACCAGGAGTGGGGAGGGCAGACACTCAATGAAGGACTATCTGCCTTAAGAGGGAAATGGAAGGGTGACACTTTGGTGATAAATTCTATGGCATTCAGAAGTAGTCAAGTGACTAGTTCAGCAGTTCTGGAAGAACAGTTATATATACAGAAAAGAATCACCCTGATTCTATGAATTTCAGTAGGATGAATATATCAAAAAACAACTGGCATCTCAGGGGAGATACATACACCAAACAACACACATTTTGAAAGCCTATTATATGCTCATATTTTCCAGGGTCTACTAGACATCAGTATTTGGATGTTTCAGAGGCACTTTAAATTCAACCTGTACAAATATCTTATTTTCACATTCCCCTTCATCCTCAAATCTCCTCTTCCTCCTGTATTTGAGATGTCTATCAATGAACCTACTAGCAGTCATCATGCCAGGAATTTGAGGATCATCCTCAGATCCAATATTCCTTTTAATTTATCTTCCTGTATAACATACAAACCCATTTTTTCTTTCTTTCTCCTCTACTAACTAACATTGTCTTAGGTGAAGCTCTAAACATTTCTCACCTGGAAATAGACTCTTGCATCTAATTTATTCCCCCTTGACTTCATCAACCATGCTGTCAGGAGAGTTATGTTCTAAAATGGACAGCTTCTCTCCTTACTCCTTTCTGACTCTCTCCTGTGAGATTTCATGTGGTACACACAGCCTTCAGGACAGGACACATGCACATCCTCCTCACTCCTTCTTCTTGACCCCTCCCCAAATTTATTTTCTAGTAATAACACATCATTGAGCCGGGCGTGGTGGCGCACGCTTGTAATCCCAGTACTTTGGGAGGCGGAGACCGGAGGATCCGGGGTTCGCGGCCAGCCTCAGCTCTCTCGCTCTCTCTCTCTGTCTGTCTGTCTGTCTCTCTCTCTCTCTCTCTCTCTCTCCTTAGCGAGGCCCTCCGCAACTTCGTGAGACCCGGTTTCAAAATAAAGTATAAAAAATAGGGCCGGGGGCGTAGCGCGGAGG
>PVJS01015598.1:9636-23445 GCA_004027185.1 Glis glis
GCCGCGAACCCGGATCCTCCGGTCTCCGCCTCCCAAAGTACTGGGATTACAAGCGTGTGCCACCACGCCCGGCCCACCAAGAATTTTTAAAGTTGATATCTTTGGGTTACAGAATGAGCTTTTTCCTTCTTTCTGTTTTTAATTTTGAATGTGCATGTGTGTATTATGTGTTTTGTGTGTATTATTCAAATTTCTTTTAACGAGTATGGGTTTGTTTGTTTATTCATTTATTTATTTATTTATTTTTGTGGTTCCAGGGTTCAGACCAAGGGCTTTGCCCATGTTAGGCAAGTGTTCTACCATTAAGCTATGCCTCTGGTCCTGGGTTAGTATTTTATTGTGGAAAACTCCTTCTATGAGATAAAAATAGAAAAGTTTCTGATCGTCTTGTACCCTTAGGACCATCCAGAAGATCTAGCTTTCAACATACAGGTGACTAGAGGAATACTTGCATATTTAACTGTGTAATTTAAGATTGTTGCTAGAGGAAAAACAGCAAGAGAAGTTAAAGGTGGTTTCCAATCAACTTCAAGTCTAGTAGGCATCTTAAATCAATTTTATGAGGAGCATATTCAACTGTAGAAAACCATGCAAGGAAATAGGAAGACAAATGATACTTCTTTTTCTTTTAAATGTGCACCCAGGGAAACAAAGGAGGAGGGTGACCATAATGAACAGAAAAGACAGAATGGAACACCAAAGCAGACATGTATACTATAACTCATTGCTCTCCTTCCCTCAACTAATAGAGATTTGTAAAGCAAATGGGGACCATATGTATGGGGCCAACAAAGCTGGACAGGGCCACTGAGCTTCCTAAGAAAAATGCTCTGGACTGGGTGCTTGTATCCTGGACAACAGAACCTGGAGGAGATATGTATATGCATCAGTGATACTTAGAAAATGTTTGTGCAGCTTGCATATCTGAGCTCTAGTTCCATTTGCCACTAATTTATTGCCAAACTCCTTGGGACTCAGTTTCCTGATCACTGTTTGTGGTGGTGAGATATAAGAGTGAACAAGGCAGAGCCTGGGCTCTGCCCTGTTTTAGGTTCTCATGGGGAAAACTTCATGGAGAAAAGTGTGGTGTGGAGTGTGGGCACTGGTGCAAGACTCCCTGGGTTACAACCCCAGGTCTCACCCTTGAAGCTCCTACTTCAACACTTTCATCATTCAACCTCAGCATCCAATCATTTCTTACCATCTCTCCTGCTATGGCCCTCTTCTGATCTACCATCAACTTTCACCTTGATTCCTGCAGATATGCTGAGCGGTTTCCTGAAACTCATCATCCTCCTTCAGTATTTTCTCAACAAAGCAGCTAGGCTACTTCTAAAAAATTATGTGAAAATAGAAAAGAAATGGAAACAGCACTAGTGTTAAAATTATAAAGAAAATATGGTACACACACAATGGAATACTATTCAGTCATAAAAGGAATGAAATCCTATCATTTGTGTAACATGAATGGACTGGAGGTCATTATGTTAAGTGAAATAAGCTAGGCACAGACAGGCAAGTAACAAATAATCTCACTTATATATGGAATCTATAGAAGTTAATCACTTTTGAGAGTAGAAATGAGAAATTGAGAGTAGAATGGTGATTACCAGAGGTTAGGGAGAATAGGGAAGGCTCGGGAAAGGTTGATCAGTGGGAACTAAGTTACAGCTAGATAGCAGGAAGAAGTTCTGGTGTGCTCTTGCATAGTACAGTGACTGTAGATAATGATAATGTACTGTATATTTCAAAAAGCCAGGAAAAAGGATTTTGAATGCTGCCACCATAAAGAAATTACAACTCGTTGAGGTGATAGATATATTTAACCTGATTAAAACTTAATACAAGCCTGGTGTGGTGGTGCACACTTGTAATCCCAGTACTTTGGAGGCTGAGACAAGAGGATTGCAGATTCACAGCCAGCCTCAGCAACTTAGTGAGACTTTCTGCAACTCAGTGAGACCCCATTTCAAAGTGTCAAAATGAAAAATAAAATAGGGCTGGAAATGTAGCTCAAAGGTAGAATGCCTCTGGGTTCAATACCCAGTACCACACAAAAAAACAAAAAATTTAATACTGTATACATTGGAATATTATATGGTACTCTATTACTATGTATAATTATTATGTGTTCATGTAGCAGTTAAAATTTTAAAAAGTGTGTGTGTGTATGTATGTGTGTGTGTGTGTGTGTGTGTGTGTGTGTGTGTGAGAGAGAGAGAGAGAGAGAGAGAGAGAGAGAGATTATTGTTTTCTATCTTGGTATAAAAGCCAGTGTACTCATCAAGGCCCAAAATCCCTAACCTTGATCACGCTTCCTCCTGCTCACCTCATCTTACCATCTCCCTTGCTGTCCTATAACAGCTATACATTCTTCCTGCCTTAGGACTTGTGCAAGGGCTGTTCTCCTGATTGATTGGTACTTCTTCCAGATATTGTGTGGCTTGCTTCCTTGCTGCCTTTATATGTTTGCTAAAATGATGTTCCATTACTAGAGGACCCCCCTACCCCGATCACCCTGTGTTAGACTGAAGCACACCTCTTCAGGGCCGATTTGCACAACTTCAAGGAATAGCATTCATATCACAGTCAGTATGAGTCGTACCCCTTGGAGTTGGGCAGTGTGCAGACTGAGTTGCTGTACACAGCAGCCCTGTTCATCACCATCGCTTCTGCTGCTTTCTTCATTTTCATAGTACTTAATACCACCTGATATTTTTTTAGTTAGTTACTTGCTTATTGTCTTTCTCATCCCTACTACATATGAGAGCTTCACTCGAGTAGTGATCTTGTCTGTTTTGTTGACTACTGTGTCTCCAGGGGTCATCACCGGTCATATATTAGATATTTAGTAAATATTCACTGAGTGAAGGTATGAATCATTAGGGAAGGTTTGTGCTATCAGGTATGGTAACCACTACCTGCATAAGAGCATTTGAAATATGGTTAGTGCAACTGAGAAACTTTCTTTTCATTTTTTTGTTATGTGCTTTTATTGGTGCATTATAGTCTCACATCATAATGTAAATCATGTTGACATTGACATATAATCACTCATCATTTGGTGCCCCCCATTTTCCCCCTTCCCAACTTGATTTCAAATCTTGGTGCCCTATTTACCAACTGAGTGGTCTTGAGTGAATATTTTGCATCTATGGCTTCTGTTTCTTCAACTGTAATTGACAGAGTACTGAGGTTGACATTGGTATATTCACATATGTATACATATGTACACATAGTCTGTGGTAGTAATTCCATTTATGAATCTCAGTCTTCCCTTCCCCTTCCCTTAGACCACCTCCCTGGCTCCACTGGGGCTTCTCCTCCATTATCTGGAGTCCCTCTGGTATCCCATTTACTCCCTAGCTTCCACACATGAGAGAAAACTTATGACCCTTCACTTTATGTGATTGAATGATCTCACTTAACATAATGTTCTTCAGGTCCTTACATTTTCTTGCAAATGACATAATTTTCTTCTATATCACTGAGTAGAATTCTACTGTGTGTATTTCCCATAGTTTTGTAATCCATTCATCTGTTGATGGACACCTAGGTTTGTTCCATAATTTGGCTATTGTGAATTGTGCTGCTATGAACATGGGTATGCATATATTGCTGTAATTCTCTGGTTTTCATCCCTTTGGGAAGATACCCAGGAGTGGTATAGCCAGATCATATGGTGGATCCATTCCCAGTTTTCTAAGGAATCTTCACACTGATCTCCATAGTGGCTGCACTAATTTGCACTACCACCAACAGTGTAGAAGGGTTCCTATTTTCCCATATCGTTATTTGACTTCTTGATGATTGCCATTATGATTAGGGTTAGATGGAATCTCAGAGTAGTTTTTATTTGCATCTCCCTGATTGCTAGTGATGTTGAACACTTTTTCATGTATCTATTAGCCATTTGTATCTCTTCTTTATGAAGTGTCTATTCATTTTGTTTGCCCATTTCTCGATTGGGTTGTTTTTGTATTGTAGAGTCTTTTAAGTTCTTTGTACATTCTAGATATTAGTATTCTCTCAGAGGGATAGCTTGCAAAGATCTCCCATTCCATAGGCTTTCTTTTTAGACTCTTGATGGTTTCCTGTGATGTGCAGAAACTTTGTTTAATGCTGTCCCATTTATTAATTTCTTGTTTTAATTTCCTGGGCTTTGGTGGTCTTGTTGAGGAAGCTTCTGCCTGTGCCAATATGTTGGAGCATTGAATCTATGCCCTCGTCTAGTAATTTCACTGTCTCTGGTCTAACTTCCAGGTATTTGATACATCTCAAGTTGACTCTTGTGCAGGGTGAGAGGTAAGGATTTACTTCCATTTTTCTACAAATGGATATCCAGTTTTCCCAACACCATTTGTTGAAAAGACTATCTTTTGTTCAAAGTATGTTTCTGGCACCTTTGTTGGAAATCAATTGGCTATAAGTTTGTGGATTTGTTTCTGTATCTTCTAGTCTGAGCCATTGGTCTACATGTCTGTTTTTGTGCCAATACCATGCTGTTTTTATTACAAGCTCTGTAATATAGTTTGAAGTCAGGAATTTTGATGCCTCTTGCATGGTTCTTATTGCTGAGAATTGCTTTGGCTATTCTGGGTCTTTTGTTTCTCCATATGAAATTGATGACTGTTTTTTCTAGGTCTGTGAAGAATGACATTGGTATTTTGATAGGGATTGCATTGACTCTGTAAGTCACTTCTGGTAGAATGGCTATTTTGATAATATTAACTGAAATTTAAATTAAAAAATGGAAGCAGTCTATGGTATTTTTTCCACTATGCCCCTTTATTGTTCTTATAGGACTATATTTAACTTTACCCTCTTCATTGTGTAATATATTATTTAAATTAAGTGCATTTTGCTTTCTTTATGTGGATACTAGAACATTAAGATGACACTTCTATTGAACAGCATTGTTTTAGCTTATTCATCTGTGAAAAGACAATAATGGTACGTACTTACAGGGGTGTTTTGAAACTTATATGATGTACCACAGGTAAAGCACCTGGTATAGTGCCTATTCAGTAAACGTTAGCCACTACTGTACTGTTACTATTATTATTGAGTATAATGTACTATCAGTATATATAACAAGCACCAGTTCTTATCTATGAGGAAAGGCATAATTTTGAAATGCAGTTCAGCTAAGTTTTGAAGGGGAATTATTAATATATTAAGTAAAAAAATTGTGTGTGGTATTAAACCCAGGGGCATTCTACCTCTGAGCTATACCCCAGCCCTTTTAATTTTTATTATTATATTTTGAAAGAGGGTCTGATTAGGTTGTTGAGGGCCTTGCTAAGTTGCTGAGGCTGGCCTTGAACCTGTTATCCTCCTGTCTCAGCCTCCCAAGTACTGGGACTACAGGCACGTACCACCACACCTTAATCATGCCTAGCTGATTAATTTTTTTTTTTTTTTTGCGGTACCGGGGATTGAACGCAGGGGCGTTCTACCTCCGCGCTACGCCCCCGGCCCTATTTTTTTTTATACTTTATTTTGAAACCGGGTCTCACGAAGTTGTGGAGGGCCTCACTAAGTAGAGAGAGAGAGAGAGGGAGAGAGAGAGCTGAGGCTGGCCGCGAACCCAGATCCTCCGGTCTCCGCCTCCCAAAGTACTGGGATTACAAGCGTGCGCCACCACGCCTGGCTAGCTGATTAAATTTTAAAGAGGAAAGTTGGCAGGAGATGTAGTGGCTGAAGCGTTCATTCTTAAAGGACAGAGACGTAACTCAAACTGTGGTCTTCCTGCCGCAAAGCCTTTGCTGTGAAACATTGCATTGACGTTGCCTCTTAACAAACCTTTATCAACTGAAATGACCCTTACGAGGAGAATCTCCAACTCCTAAAGAGTCCATTTAACCTTGAGTCAAGATACTCTGAACTTTGATCTAGTGTTTCTCAAAACCCATGTCTGAAGATCCCTGGAGAATTCTTTGGACTTAATATTTGGTGTATGAGAACTCTATGATAATTCAAAATTTTCTTTTTATATTTGATTATAATCCTAAACACTCACAGATGCATATCATATGGATGGACGCAGAGTAAATGGGCAAAGCTATGAGATTTCCATGCAGACTTTTATGATTGGATTTCTGATTGTGCTGGTCCCAGTAGTTACCTAGAGTGAATCAAGTGTTGAATGTTTAGTTCAACGTCCTGGAAACCAGGTCCTGAGGACCATAGGCGGCACATCACAAGTCTGCAAGATTTTAGTTTACATTTCTGGTTTCAAAGAGTCATTGCACAAGATTAAGCACTTCAACCCTTTCTCAGTAGAAACAGTGCTAAGGAAGATGAGACTGGAAAAGAGATTTTTTGAGGATCCAATATGATTTCAGTCAACTACTTTAAATTGCTCTGAACCACACATACTACATTCTGTAAACTGATATATACCTACGTATTTTATGATTTTCCGTGAGCACTATTTTCATATATATGTATTCAAGCTGTCATAAGCATATTTTCCATGATAACTTGCCATTTGGAAAATGTTCCTTACAGGACTCTGGGCTTCATCAAATTATCTGGTCACCGATCCCTCCCCCACCATGGAAAGGTTCTTAACTTAATGCCACACCTGGAGGGACCATTCTAATTGGCCTCACAGTGTACTGGAGGGTTAAATTAATTTGTGAGAACCTCTCAGCTGGACAGCTGCCCAGCACTATATACTAGCAGATGTTTTGACGCAATAAACCAAGAATCAGATTTTCCTGCAGCAGAAATAAATTTTTAACAACGTCGCCCATTTCCACAGAGGCAAAATACAAGATATGACTTCTGTATACGATGATTGTGATAGAAGCCTCCTCGGAGGAAGGGTGTCATTTTCTAAGTCAAGGCCCTGTCCTGCCACATTATTTAAGCACAACATGACATGGAAATATATTTAATAGGATTTGGCTACGGGCAAAAAGTCTGAAAAATAGTACAGGGATTTGAAGTATCTGCTGTTGAGTTATGCATGAAATTCAGAATTTACTAGAATTAAAATCCTTAAGATTCTAGAATTTACTAGAATTAAAATCCTTTGGCTCATCACAAAACAAACAAAAAATTCCTTCAAGTGTAACTATACTGGTA
The DNA here is from genome assembly GCA_004027185.1 of Glis glis. Classification (NCBI taxonomy): domain Eukaryota; kingdom Metazoa; phylum Chordata; class Mammalia; order Rodentia; family Gliridae; genus Glis; species Glis glis. The sequence goes on from PVJS01015598.1 coordinate 16,732, forward strand.
CACTCATTATGATAATAGCCGTCATAATCCCAGAACCATGGTGATGATAAAAAATGCATCTTTATGTTTATTTCACAATTCATCTCCACTAAAATTATTTTTATTCAGCACATAGTAAATAACCGGCATTTCACTAGACCCTTTGAAATTACCTACTTAGTAATAATAGATAGCTGTAGCACTACTCGTTGGCGGCATTACATATCTATAATTCTGCAATAATGTTGTAAGGTAGGTATTATGCTCTCACCATTTTTTATTCAACTGCTTGGCATGCAATATGGGAGTGAGTCATCTTGCACCACTGGGGAAAGGGCAAACTATAGCATAGGGGAGTGATGAGACAGAAGAAGCCTGGATCCCTGGAAACCCTCAGAGAGCAGAGCCACATTTTCAGCCCAGGTCAATTATACCAGGGCTATTATGTAAGGCAGAGAAATACAGTCTTCCTGTTTAAGCTCCTGTTATTTGAGGTCATTTTTTGAATGTGGATAAATCACTCATAGTCCAGCTAATACTTATCCTGCACAAAATTATAATCTAGGTGACTTAGAAAAGAGGGAAGTTCTTATTTCCAGGAAAAGAAAATGGATATCAGTGCTACTGCTGGCTAAATGTTGAGAAAAAAGAAAATCATGACAACATATGACAAAAAAAATCCCATTGTTCAATTATAATAAGATCTAAGAGAGACTATAAAGCATGCACAAGTGACTAAAGAACACAGGGAAGAACAGATCCTGCACTGAATCCTGAACCTGTTGCATAACATAAAAGGCAGGTTGGGCATAGAGGAATATTCTCAGAGAGAAGACACATCCAATACATGGGAGTTATAGAGCAAATATTGATAAAATGTAGTGAACATCTTGGCCTTTTAATCCAAATATTATTAGTTAAATATTAGCCAATTAAACCAGTGATTAGAAAAAGCTCTTCAAGGGTCAAATAGTAAGTGTTTTATGTGTGATGGCAAAAATTTAAAACCAAGTAAGTAGCTACTTGTATAAACATTTAAAATGCAACCATTCAAAAATGTAAAAACCAGTTTTAGATTGAGCCTCAGGTCAGGTTTGGTCTTTGGGCCATTTGTCCAACCCTGATTTAGACTAATGAGGCAACTGAGTACTAAGGGAGTAGGAAGTATGAAAGTCTAAAACATTGAAAATGAATTTATTGAACATTGAAAATGAATTTATTTTAGTAAGGGGTATGAAATCTAAAACATTAAAAATGAATTTATAGTAAAGAAACTCTTGATAGGGCCTCATTTATTGGAAGCACAAACTCAGACATGTGACCTTTTGCCTAGCAACTGCAGGCTGCCTGCAGATCTAGCCTACAGCCCCATCAGACTGCCCTCGATTTTCCAATCACACACACCACTAAGCCTATGCACCCTGGCTCATATTCCCTCTTTGGCCTTCCCTGCCTTGCTTGGTAGGCAACTACTGAGTGTATGTTAACTCTAGTTGAGGCATGACCTCTGGACAGTCTTCCCTAGACTCTATCCCAATCTCATACTTTAAGTCAATGTCACTCCTCCTGTGCTCTGATATTACTTAGTTAATATCTCTATTACACACAATTTGCATATCTATCTCTTTCTGATTATATATAGGGAATAGGTATTTTCTTCAGCACCGAAGACAAGCACATCACATGAAAATATTCAAAAATAATAGTTTATTGACAGTCTCTTTTGCATCCAGCACTGCGATAAGCTAAGCTCTTATAGCCATGATCTTGTTTAATTCTCATTATATTCATCTAAGATAAGCTTTAATCTCCCCACTGTACAGATGAAGGGACCAGAAAAGTTAAATAAATTGCTCATGGCTTCACAGCCAGTTACAAAGCTTGAACTCAAACCCAGTTCAGTTGGATCCCCTAGTCCATGCTTTTAAGCTGTTAGTCTCATTGATTATTGAATAAGCAAATAATATCTGTAATTGAATTAGAAAATATTTCCTGCTGAAGCATTTCTAGGGTATGTTTCAATAAAAAAAATGAGAATGTTTTGTAGTGAATATCATAAACCTTCAGAGGTCAAGCAGAACCTAGGAGATCATCTAGACAAACTGCCTTGCTTTCCAAAAAAAAAAAAAAAATAAAACACTTGCTATGAGAGTGCTTAATTTTAAACCAGAGAGCTAGTTTAAAAGATCTGTAACAACTTATACCCAGACCTCCTGCTTTCTTTTCTTTTTTTTTTTTTTTTTTTTTTTGCAGTACTGGGAATTGAACCCAGGGGCATTCTACCTCCACGCTACCCCCCAGCCCTTTTTTTTATTCTTTATTTTGAAACAGGGTCTCACTAAGTTGCAGAGGCCTCACTAAGTAGCTGAGGCTGGCCGCAAACCTGATTCCTCCAGTCTCAGCCTCCCAAGTACTGGGATTACAAGTGTGCACCACCATGCCTGACTAGACCTCCTGATTTCTAGTTCAGGACTTTCTGGATCATCTTGCAGCCACCAGCACTTTCAAAGGGTGTTACCTGGAATTGGCAAACTCAATCCAGTCCAGTTTTTGAAGAAATGTAAAACGAGGTCTTTATAAGTTAAAATTGGGTTATTCTTCCAATTACATAAAATTAATAGAATAAAATTGCTCTTGGCTTGATTTTTGAAACAATATCTTTGAGTTTTAAGGTCCTCTTTAGAAGCCCTCAGCCTCTGCTACCAGGCTGACCCTTAACATGGCATTTGTCACAAATGCACTATCTTTATTCAGTTATTGATCTCTCTTACCACAGTGAGGTCTGCAAGAACATGGACCACATCTACATTTCTATTGCCTACTGTCATTTTTTTTTAAATCACAGAGTTGGTAAATATGTAGACTTATTGACTTATTGCATTGAGGCTGGAACTAGGAGATGTGGCCAAGTGAGATGATCAAGGTAGTTCATCTTTTGGGGACTGTCTTAGTCCATTTGGGCTGCTATAACAGAATACAATAGACTGGGTAGATTAGAAACAAAATGAATTTATTTCTCACAGCTTGGAAGGCTAGAAAGTTAATGATCAAGGTCATGGTAAATTAAGTGTCTGGTGAGGGCCTGCTTCCTGGTCCACATCTTCTCACTGTGTCATCCTGTAACAAAGGGGGGAGGGGTTCTTCTGAGATCTCTCAAAGGCCCCAAGGCCCCACCTCCAAATACCATCATCTTGGGGAGTAGGTTTCAAAATACCAATTTTTGTGGGGAGGGGATGATACGAACTCCATTCCATTGCAGTACATGCAAGTCACTTGGAACTTATAGAAGTCATCACCTTTGCGCACTGCCCTGCCCCACAGAGCCATTTCCTTGACAAGTTGTTAGGAAATGCCAGGGAATGAGACATTGGTGTTTCTTTTTTCCCTAAGCCTGAAAATATGAGGAACATCCAGGTGGTCAAATTCAGTGTAATCAGTGTTTCTCAGGGAACATTGTCGATGAGTGAATGCAGGCTGATTATACAGTAAATATTTAATTTTAGATTCTGATTATTTCATATTGACATTTCAGAGCAGTAAATATTTTTATGCTGGATTCAGCCTACACCATGAAAATAACTCCCTCAATGGCAGAGTCTACACATGCAATTGTGTCATTTATACTTTAATTTAAAACATCTATTTTTGAAAATCTTTTAGATTTGAAAAAATAATTTATTTTGTTGTTGCTGTCTTTTGGAAACAATCATTTCTTACCCTAGAAGACTCAACCTTAGGCTCTGTAGGCAATAGACTAATTATTCTTTCACTAGGAAAATGGAAGGCCTACTTGTCTGAAAATCACTATTTTGACTTGGGTATTTGCCATTCTCTAGTACCATTCAAATAGCCATGGAAACAGTCATGGAAGAGTTAAAATGGAAACCTCCATGGAGAGACATTAAGTAGATAGTTTTTGCTTTTGTTGGAAAGGGTGGTTTCAGGCACTTTCTATTGGGAACAGGAATAACCCAAGAGGGTTGTTGAGGGAATGCTTGTTGAGTAATAGGGGGCAGGCTTTCAGAGAGAGCCAGCTCAGAAGATTTTTAAAATTATGTGTGTGTTGAGGAGGGAGAATGTGTTTAAAGCCATCTGGTATCTATAAACCAGTAAGTAGTTCTGTCTCAAGTATTCATGAGCATTTTATAGACGGCGTTTGAAAAGCTCTTCCTCATTACAAGTCCAGCACATCTCCTAACTTCCAGTGGTTGTAAAAGACCCAAGAGGAGGTATTGTGAGATATTATGATTGCCATTTTATAGAGGAGCAAATTGTCACTGAGAGAGGCTTGGTAACTGACCCAAGTGGCACAATTAGCGAGAGTTAATGAAAAGCTCTTCCCCCGCATTGAGTTTCCTTTGGGAACTCCTCTAGTGTTCTTTCATCTTCTCCATGTACACCACTCCTAGAGAGGTGGATGACCTGTCTAATGGGTAGGAAGGTAAGGAGTAACTGGGTGTGCTCTTCACCTCCACTTCCCTCCTTCTCTCTCGGGGTCAGTCATCTTGAAGAGGACATGCATTCTGTCTCACCACGCCACAAGTTGTACTTGGCTCAGAAGCCAGCCGAATTCTGCATCCCAACAATGGGTCCACTTGGCTAATTGATAAAGTAAAGCCACGTTCCTACTACTTGTCCTCAATCCTCACTATAGACAGTATTTCGGCCTCCATTTTAATTTTAACTTTATATTTTATTATGCTCAAAACTCATCAGGGAAAAAAAGGGATATTGTGCCCTGGTCCTTTGTAGGCCCTAAAAAATAACAGAGTCAGGATTCAAATTCTTCAAAGTTCATACTCTAAACTCACTACTCTGTTAGCAGCAGTAATAATCACAAAATAATCCCTGGGCTCCCCTGTGTTTTCTAGCCTTTCTTGTAGTTAGTTCTGGGCCCCATTACTAGCTCTGACAAATGATTCATGAGGAAAAAGTGGTGTGTCACCCTTCTGGGTAGCACCAGTTGAAAGCGTCTGTGCCATACACCTCCCACTTGTCATATGCTGGGATGGCAGCATTGGCATTCCCATCACGCCACATGAATGTAGAAGCCCAGAGGTACTAGATCCCCAGGTGACCACATGAAGTAGCCTCTGGTCCCTGATCACAGTGGACTTCATGTGAGTGATCAAGACAAACCTTTGATATGTCAATACTCCCATCCAGAGACTGGAGGTTATTTTGTTTTAATAGCGGGATGTAGTTAGGTCCAATTGATATACCTAATATATGTCACAAGGAAGTGATTACAGAACTAAGGGCCAATGTTAGTTCTCGATAGGAATAAAGTGAACACAAGGCTAACATAGAATCAACACAGCAAATAAGAAGGCTTGGCAAAGTCATGATAAAACCAGAGTCAATTTAAAAAGGCCTCCCTAATATGTTCACTATGGCCATACACCTGTCTTACTCCCCTACAAAATAAATCTCTTTGAGGACAAGGATGATATCACAGCCATCTCTCTGTCCTCAGTGCCCAGCACAGCTCCTGAGGCATGTCAAGTTGTCACTCTATAACTGTTGAGCAGAAGTGGAATGAAGCCTTGGTAATGAAAAGCACGCTGCAGTGGAGTTATTATGCCTTTGTATTATTTGTAATTATCATTAGCATAAATTATACATCCATTCAGCATAAATATATACATATATTTATGTTTAAGTTAACTATTTAGTAAACTGAATATAGTTCATTATATAATAATCAGTCTTTTATTTTAAACAGGCATTTGTGTTTCAGAGGTCAGGCCCACCAGTGCAATTAATTCAGATTGCCCAAGTGAGGGAAAGAAATAAAGCTTTGTGTTTTGAAGATCATTAACAAAAATACCCCAAAGCTCAGGGGGAAATAGAGAGGAACTGGGAGCTGGAAGTGACGACAGTCAAACCAGTAGGAAGACAGCAGTTAGAGGAGTGTGTCAGTCTGCTTTGTGTTGTTGTAACAAAATACCCAAGACTGGGTACTTCTATGAAGAAAAGAGGTTTATTTAGTTCAGTTTTAGAGGATGAAAGTCCATGATTGGGCTGCCCATCCATTCAGCCTCTGGTGAGGGCCTTCTGGCTGCATCACGACAGGGAGATGGTGTCACAGGGTGTGAGGGCATTCAAGAGCAGCACTCGGGTGGCATGTATAGGATTCAGGGCAGGTGACAGGCTTACTAATAACAACTCACTCTCTCATGAACTACTCCACTCCTTTGAGCCGTAGGTAGTCTAGATCCAATCACCTCCCACTAGGCCCCGCCTCTTAGAGGTCCCATGACCTTTCCATAGTTATATTGGAGACCAAGCTTCCAGCACCTTGGGGAACCTTGGGTGAACAAATCATAACCAAACCACAGCAAGGTAGATAAAGCAGCTTTAGAGAATAACAATACTGTGTGTCAGTAAGGACCATGGGCTGAGGCCTGGAGCCAGAGTTACCACTGAGGGCATCATGGCTTGAACAGCGTGTTAAAGGAACAAAGTGGAGCTTGTTGTACTGGGAGGCGCACCAGCAAGATGCAGCAACGAGGCCAGGGAGGCTTTGCCACAGCAGGGAGAAGGCGAGTGGTCAGATGAGGAAGGACAAGCAGAGTTGTTCCCACACTGGAAGAGTGCCCGCAGGCAGGTAGAGAACCTGCTGCTGTGAGCAGATACCAGGCCCTCCCCATAAGGGGAAAGACCTTCTGTTTGGAACAATTAAGACCCATGGTTCTTGGGCAACCCAGAAGCAGAGAGGAGGGACGGAGCCTC
>PVJS01015598.1:23545-38876 GCA_004027185.1 Glis glis
GAAGAAGAAGAAATCTTTAGATGGACAAAGAAGGTGACCTAACTGAGGGAGTTGGGAGGGGAGTGGAGGGAAACACACTATAGCACATGATGTACATACACAAACCTATAAGACTCAATCACTATCCGGAGCATGAAAGGGAGGGAAGGGGGAGGGAATAGGGTGGGATTGGAGGGAGGGCTAAATGTGCAATGTGTGCGTGTATGATGTTCATACCCTGACATATATCAAAATGTATAATTACAATGCACCAATAAATGAACATAAAAAGTTAAAAAAAAGAGAGCAACACTGGGTCTCAGACCAACTTGATAAAAGGAGCCTTCAGATGCCTTTAATTCAGAATGAACAGATAAAAATGATAGGGGAGCTTTTATATGTCAAGTTATGTAGCAACTCCTGTTACATTTGTGAGGCAGTGTCCTAGGCTCACGGGTGGATTTCAAAGAGACATTTGGCAAGGCTCTTGCCCTTAGAATCCAGGCATCTATCTGGGAAACCCAGAAAAAGATAACTACTGTCCCAAGGGAAAAATCCAAATTTCTCAGCTTGGCACCCTTCATGTTAATGGTGCACCCCAAACACCATCTCCCACAGATTCTCCCATGACCCACCTCCATGTTCTGCTAAAAACCGGGGACATTCTCACTTGTCCCCAGTCATGCCATGCCTTTTAACAGGCCTGCCTGTTTAGTCTGCTTGGAATGCTCTTATCTTTGCCTAAAATTCTTTTTTGTAAAATATATATGTGTGTGTGTGTGTGTGTGTGTATATGTATATATATATACATATATATCTTTATTTTAATTAACTTTGACTCATAAAACTTGCACATATGAATGGAGTGCCATGTGAACTTCCTTCCTTCCTTCCTTCCTTCCTTCCTTCTTTCCTTCCTTCCTTCCTTCCTTCCTTCCTTCCTTCCTTCCTTCCCTCCCTCCCTCCCTCCCTCCCTCTCTCCCTCCTCCTCCTTTCCTTTTTTTCTTTATTTCTCTCTCTCTCTCTCTCTCTTTCATTCTGTGGTAGTGGAGATTGAACCCAGGGGTATTTTATCTCTGAGCTACACCCCCAGCCCTTTTTTATTTTTTGGTTTTGAACAGGATCTTGCTAGGTTGCCGAAGGTCTCACTAAGTTGCTGAGGTGGGTCTTGAACCTTTAATTCTCCTGTCTCAGCCTCCCAAGTACTGGTAATACAGGTGTGTACAACCATGCCCAGCTGCCGTGTGATATTTTGATACATGTGTACATTGTGTTATGTTTAAATCCGGTTACTCAGCCGAGCATGGTGGCACATGCTTGTAATCCCAGTATTTGGGAGGCTGAGACCAGAGGATCCAGGTTTGCAGCCAGCCTCAGCAACTTAGTGAGATCTTGTTTCAAAATAAGGAATGAAAAACAGGGCTGGGGCTATAGCTCGGAGGTAGAATGCCCCTGGGTTCAATCCCCAGTACCACCACCACACACACACACACAAAAATCGGGTCACTCATATCTCTCTCCTCAAACGGTTATCATTTCTTTATGGTGGCAACATTAAAATGCTTTTTAATATATATCTCTCTATATATAATATATATATATATATATATATATATATATATACACACACATCATTGTTATCTATGTTATCCTATTGTAATGGCACACTAGAATTTCTTACTAACTGTAATTTAGTACCTGTTGATAAACCGCTCCCTACCCCACCTAGCCCCTACACTCCCAGCCTCTGATAAACACCATTTTACTCTCAACTTCTAAGAGATTGTCTTTTTTAGATTCCACATATAAGTGAGATCATGTGGCACTTGTCTTTCTGTGCCTGTCTTCAATCCCATCCATGTTGATGCAAATGACAATATATCATTTTAATGGCTAAATAGTATTCAGTTATGCATATGTACAATTTCTTTATCCATTGTTAATATAACAATTATGGGAAACAGTGCAGAGGATCCCCAAAATTAATCATAAATAAAACCACCATGTGATCCAGCAACCCCACTACTGGGTATATACACAAATGAAATGAAATAATTTCAAAGCTCTATGTGCACTCCCATACTTATCGCAGCACTATGAAACAGAAATGACCTAAGTGTCCATCAACTGATGAATGGATAGATTCCTATTTGACCAATAAGATATAGTTCTCATTTCTCTGTCCTAAAGATTTTCTGATTCTTTCAAAAGTTGAGAGAGAAAGAGAAGAAATATTAATATTCCTAAATTCATATGCTTGTCACTCTTATAGGTGGAATTGTACCCCCCAACACACACACCTTTCAGGTGTTGAAGCCCTAAGCCACAGTGTAACCATATCTGGAGGTAGGGTTGACAAGGTGGTAATTATGATAAAATGGGGTCATAAGGGTAGGGCCCCAATAGGCTAGGAATCCGTGTCCATATAAGAAGACCCACCAGAAAGCTCACTCTGTCTCTTCTTACGTGAGCACAGTAAGAAGGTGGCCATGTGAGAGCCAGGAGGGCGGGCCTGGTCAGAAACCAAGCCTGAGGGCACCTTGATCTTCTTCTACAGCTGCCAGAACTGAGAAGATGAATTGCCTGTTTAAGGTACTCACTGTGAGGCATTTTGTTACAGCAGCTCAAGCTGACAAATACAGCCACTGCGCCTCTTTTCTTGCATTATGCCTTTCAGTGCCCCTGGCCACTTGAGTAGTAGGTGTTGTCCCCTCATAGAAGGGAGCCCTGGGCTGGAGGGAAGGGCACACAGTGGTGAGATCTGGACCTGGATTTGTGTGACGGGGAGGCCTCAGCTCCCGGTAGCCCAGGCCTTGCCCTGGGCTGCCCCAGCCGTGCCTGCAGCCCAGGAGACACAGCATCATGCCACATGGCAGAGGTCTGTATTCCCTGCCAAACTGCAACAAAATTACTCTTCAATGTCATAATTTTTTACTGAAAGACTTCCAACAACCAACTGATAGAATGAGTATGAAGAATTTACAACATTTATTACAGAAATCAGAGGCACGGGGTGATCCTTTAGGCTGGGAGGGCACACTTTCAGAGAAAGAAATATGGATTAAATGTTCTTTCTTTGCCAGATACTGTTATTCCTTGGGAGCAAAGAAGAACAAAAGATATTAATGGCCCTTGAGGAGCTCATAATTGAATAGAAATATAATCCTAAATATTAATTTGTCTGTTAACAAGTGCCATTTATTTGGGACCTGGTAGGATGGTCTTATGGTTTGAATAGAGAATATCCCCTGGAAAGGCTCATATATTGGCAGTGAAAAAATGTTCAGAGGTGAAATAACTGAATCAGCTCTAATCTCATCCATGGATAAATCCACTGAGTGAATAATGATCTGAATGGATTTACTGGGTGGTAACTTGGACAGGTGGGGAGTGGCTAGAGCAGGTAGGTCACTGGGAGTGTGGTCTTGGGGACTCTATTTGTCTGTTTTTTTTCCTGTCTTGCTTTCTGCTTCCAGCCACCAGGACATGAGAGCAGCTTTTCTCTACCAAATGCCTGGCCACCACAATTTCTCCCTTGAACCCAGCCAACTATGGACTGAAACCTCTGCAACCATGATCCAAGTCAACTTTTCCACCTCTAAGTTGTGCTTGTCAGGCATTTTGGTCACAGTGTTGGAAAGGTAAACTAAAACACATGTGTAGGAGTCCAGTGACTTTCAGTAGTCCTCAGCCTTGTCTATATATTGGAACCATATGGAAAGATTTAGGAAACACAGATATCTGGGTCACAGCTCCAGAGATTTTCACTTAATTGGTATGGAGTAAGGTCTGGTCATCAAGAGTTTTTAAAAGCTTCCTAGGTGGTTCTGATCTGCAGTCAGGGTTGAAAACCAATAGGCTAGGAACCTAAAAGGAGGAAGGAATTCAGGACTTAATAGGGAGAAGGAAAGAGGGAGGGAGGGCAGGTGGGGGAGGGACAAGCAGAGGCTCTAAGGAGCAGCATTTACTACCATTCTGCATTTGGCAGCACTTAACAAGTGCCCATATTGTGAGAGGCATTGCAGAGGACCTATTAATACAATTCAGAGCGCGCGCATTAAGAATGAACACAAACAGCACAAAAATCAAATACCACTGTTTATTTAGTGAATGTCTTTCAAGGGGCTGGTAAGTACTAGGAAGACATCATCTTAATAAGCTCCCATCATCTCTGCCAGGTAGGGGGTAGGTATGGCGTTTATTAAATGATGCCATATTGAAACACATTCTTTGCTTGATTCAGTAACTAGCATAATGGAAACTAAGGGGAACAGCTATGCACTCGACACTGTAAAGGTTATAACTCAGCACAGCAATGCAGTGCCCCTAGAGACAGATCCCCAGGGGACAGACTGGGAAAACAGGCCTGAGGGAGGCCTGAGGGTATCTCTGGAGAGAAAACAGAAGCAATAAAGTAGTAATAACATTATTGTTACTAATGCTAATATTAGCCTTACGATGCCAGGTATCTCGCTCAGTATTTTCCAGGTATTATCTCTAGCACTCATTCTATAAAGCAGCTATCATTCCCATTATGTAGAAAAAGAATACGGTACACAGAGAAGCAACTTGCTCAGAGTCTAACAGCTCTAAAGAGAGCCAAGTTAGGTTTGGAATCTATATCTGATCTGAATGAGACTTCTTAGCCAATTCTCTTAATCATAGGCTGTTATTCTTTTGTTGTTGTTGTTTGTTTGGTACTGGGGATTAAACCCAGGAGCATTCTACTTCCCAGTCCTTTTTATTATTTATTTTGAAACAGGGTCTCCTAAGTTGCTGAGGTCACTAGGTTGCTGAGGCTGACTTTAAACCTGTGATCTTCCTATCTCAGTTTCCCAAGTACTGAGACTACAGTCATGCATCACCACACCCAGCAGGTTGTTATTCTTTTAAGGGAACACAAGGCTTCGACAAGTTGGTGAGGATGAGGTAAAGTAATGAAGGCTCCCTTCCATGTCTTGAAATCATGAAAGCTTCTGTTAGGTGGATTGTTCTAATAAAGAGTAAACAACTGATAGCTAACAACATCTATTAATTGTGCCATGGGTTGCAGAGTTCAAAACAGGGGTGTGGAAGGGACAGCAGATTGAAGAACAGAGGAGAGTTTGCATCACATTTAGCCACTTTGAGACCACTGTTCACAGTCTGTAGGCCAGGGCCATGGTGATGACATGCGGGAGGACAGAGTGGTTGCCAAACACTGACCACTGGGTTCATGCTTATGTTTATATTTTGATTATTTAAACTTCATCTCATACTGTGCTCAGTAGTGCTTGTGAGCTATGTGTTGGGCTCAACTCTCTCTTTCTCTCATCTGTTTAGTATTATCCAGGTATATATATATATATATATATATATATATATATATATATATATATATATAATGAAAATTATATGGCTCTCCCACTTTTTGTACATATGGCAATATATACATACATATAATTTTCATTGTCTGCCTCTGGGAATAGTGATACACTGTAAAGCACAAAATAGCCATCAGCCAGTCATCTGCCTCTCAGGATCCTGTGTGTTATCTCAACATGACCTGCCTGTCCATAAGTCCCTACCCCCAGGAGCCCTTCCAAGGCTTCTTAATATCTCATTCCCAAACTGGAATAGACAACCAGGCATGGTCAGGTACATTAGAAATATCAGCAACAATAAAGCAAAAGATCACAATACAGAGGCATAAAGGTATAAACATGGAAGGAACAGAACTATTCAGGAACCAAAAGAGAAATAAAAAAGAGTTGATTAGTATTCTTTAAAACACTAGAGAAGATATTACAACCATAAAACAAAAGATGCACTTCTTAAAAAAAGGATAAGAATAAGAACGCCTGGAAATTAAAAATGTGAGTGCCAATAAAACAAAGAAAACCAAAATATATAGTAGAGTAAGAAAAAGAGGTTAGGAAAATAATGTTAAGAGCAGAGTAAAACATGCTGAGGGAAAATTCATTCCAACTTAAAAACCTTTCCAAGCTAATTAAAAGTGAGGGGATATTTAGAAGAAGCAAGGACTCAGGAAGTTCTCTTGCAAAATGAGGTAGTAAACCAAGAAAGAAAATGACATGTGACCAATGCAGTAAAACAAAATAAAAACCCACCAACAATCAAACAAGCAAAACACCTACCCAAAAATGTCCTAGAACTTATAAAGTCCAGATCAGCTCAGGAGTGCAGACCCAAGGAAGAAGTTACTGGCTAAAATCAGTGGTGATGGGGTTTGAAAGATTCAGTAGTATCATTTAGAACTTGGGAAATGCTGGTCCTGTAAGGAAGGTGATTGGTTAAGTATGAAAAGGAGATTCCATTAAAACTTGATGCTGATGCCTTTCTTCTCTGAGTGATGTGAGGATTATAACGTAGCACCTGAAGAGATGGAGGCCTAATCTGGGTACAATACCTGGTTCTGCTGTGAACATCTCTGCATAGTGAGAACAATTCAAATGCTGTGATTGATTTTTTAAGTTTTGGAATAAAAATTCCAATAATTCACTGAAGACTTATTTTTGGTTGCAGACTAGAAAGCAGAGGAGATCAGTGTTGGATGTGGGGAGAAAAGTGGGTTGAAAGGTGACCTCAGTAATGGCCTTGTCTTACAGAACTGGGAGCCAAGAGAGACTGGCTGTGGGTAATGAAACAGGAAATGGATGTGAAATGTGTTCTGAGAACCTAAGACAACTTAAGGAGGAACCGAGAATATACATTGGGAAGAGATGGTTTCTGAGATGGAAAGCATCTTTACTGGAGATCTGTGGATCTCACTGCAGAGACCCACAGAGAATTTAGAGAGGACAATTAACAATCAGAGAAGAAGATAACTTAGAGATCTACAGGTAACTTGCAGAAAGATCCCCTCTCAAACAAAAGGTTAAAACTTGTAACCTCTAGAAAGTGGGGTGAGGGAAGAAAGTAGGTTGGGGACCAGTAAGTGCTTTCCTTTATAAGACCTTCTGTACTTAGGACTTCCTTTTTCAATGATATTCATGTGTCATTGTAATAAGAAAAATATATTAAAATGTGCTTGTTTTGAAATATTCTAAGCATTTCTATAAGTATCAGAAAAGAGTAATGAACCTCCAATATCCAGCTTCAACAATAAAGAATCCATGGCCAATCTTCTGTCATCTGAATCCCTCCTCTCCTTCTCCCCTCCATACCTATTTCAAAGCAAATACAATCCATCATATTACTCCATCCTTAAATACTTTAATTTGTATGTCTAAAATGCAAAGATTCTTTCTAAATTTATTATAAACTATTCTTGCACCTTTAATGCCACAATATCAACAATGATCCAGTTAATGATCAAATTCATTATCTCCTAAATTTCTTAAAAATAATTTACATCGTAAAATTACATTTTACGATGTAAATTATTTTTATTTTCAAATAAGTGACAGGCTCTAGCATAAAGAAGGCGGGCAATTCAGTCTGTATGACTGTACAGCACAGAACCAGAGAAAAGGTTTCAGCAAAATATTATGAGGAAGGACTTCCTAATCAGAAAAGAAAAAACCTCTTAGAATATACTACTGTGGGAGGTTGGGAATCCATGTCATCTAAATTGGCATATGGGTCAGGCATGGTGGCACATGCCCGAAATCCTAGTTCATGGGAGCAGAGACAGGAGGATTGCAGGTGGAGGACAGCAAGGTAGCAGTGCTTTCAGCAACCTACTGAGACCCTGTTTCCAAACAAAAAAATAAAACAAGCTGAGGGTGTAGCTCAGAGGTAGAATACCCCTGGGCTCAATCTCCAGCACCATAATATAAACAAACAAACAAACAAACAAACGAAGGAATAGGCAAATGGAACCTGGATACCCAGTGGTCTCAAGGACAAGCTTTTTCTTTTTCCTGTAGTCCCTAACAGCCTCTCATTCTTTATCTGTAAAGACATGAATTGGTAGAGAACCTTAACACCTAAGAATTATTTGTTTGATGAGCACAAGTTTAGACCATGTACTCAGAAGTCTTGTTTTCTTGTCTCCTCCTCCTCCTGCTCATGTATCTCATAAGCTTAACGGCTTCCCAAAGCTCTGTGTTGCTTTTGGAAGCCTCAACTTCCCATGAAACTGAATTCCATGAGATCAGAGGCCTTACCTGTTGCATCATTGGCTCTCTCAAATCTAGCACGTAGTGAATGCTTGTGCTGGACCCAGTTTGCTGGGAAACTGGCCTGACACTGAGACCTACAGGCAAAATATTTGCTGAAGTGTTCTGTGGAACAACGTCTGTGAAAGACATGGGGAGCAGGACTTGGCAGAGGCAGAAGCTGCACAGTGGTGCTGTTGCAAGAGAAGTCTCAATTGATCTTAGATATGGGGATGGAAGGACCTTTCATAATTGACTCAAGTCTAGGCAAGGGGTTGGGGCCAGACATTGAATACACACTGCCTCTTCAGGTGGAGACTTAACCTTGAAAGCATATCTCTTGTGCCAATGACAGTGCCTGGAGAGGGACTCAGTAATGAGCTGTCAGCTGGCCAACATTCCCAGTGATTGGGAACATGTGAATACCTCAGCCCTAAGGGAGGCTCCAAGCAGCGTGCTCCACAATGCTCAATTAGTGTCCAAGGGAACTGCTCAGCCAGAGCCCTTGCCTGCCACTGTCCCCTAGGCACTCCACGCTTGAGCATGAACTCCTTCTTCCCAGAACATGTGATCCAATCCTTTTAACTTCTTAGGCCTTCACATACTTCTTGCCACCCGACACGCTTTTCCCTTCTTTTCTGCCTGGAATTTCGAGAGCACAAGTTGTGGTGTAATTCTCTGGTTAAATTATCATAATGAGACATGTGCTCTTCTTTTGAATCACCTTATCATTCTTGAAATGTCACCAGGTAAAGACAAGTAGCAATAATAGAAGCCAAAGAAAGGAAAGGAAGTTCTTGTTCATGTATTGAAGCCTACATCCCAAAGTCACTTTCTTTGTGGAATCTAACTGCTCTCTCTGAGGCAGACCTGATATTTGGCCCACGATAGCACTTGCAAACTATACACACTTATTTTGAAAGAAGTCTTTCTCACTAGACTACAAATTCCTCAAGTCATAACTTGCTCATTGGTTCCCCTGTGCCTAGCACCGTTCCTAGCACCTAATGGATGTCTAATAAAGATCTGTCAGATGAATGAATGACTGAGTCAATCGATCAAAATTTGGAATCTTTCTTATGCCACAAAGTCAGTTACTGTTACTGTTTTCCTGACACTTCATAATTGTTGCTAATGTGGTTCACAAACAGAACTGGGAAATAAACATCGGGATAATAAGCCTGCTTTGTGTAGTTCACCAAATCAGCACAATAAGCTCATGTTTTAAACAAAAAAAAAAAGAAGGGGGGTACAATTGCTGCAAAAGTTCCAGCACAATCAATTTTAATTAGCATTGCTCATTGTAAGAAATGATAAGGTATCAGTCATTGTAATTGCCAGTGTTGACAATTAGTCAAAGTCATTGACATCTCAAGACCTAAGATAATGCAGACCCACTGGATTTAGAGATTTGGAAGAAAAGTAGAGAGGGATTGTTATGAAATGCCTTCATTTTTGCACAGGCTCAACAAATAACACTCTGTGGATGATCACTTTCGAGTTTTCTTTCGGAATTGAAGAGAGATTACCCAGGAACTGCCACTTGCCCGAGTCCTTCCTTTCTGTCCTCTTTATTATCCACAGTGGTACCAGAGAGATTCTTCAAAATCTGCAAATTTCAGTATGTCACACAAATACCTCCAGCGTTCCTTCACAGCCCTCAGGAAGGACTCCAGTCTCCTTACCATTAGATTTAAAGCCCTTGGCTGTCTAGCTCCATCTCCTACCTGCTCCTCCATCCTCCTAGTGCTCCCCTCTCACATACAGGCCACCTCTCAAAACCACTTTCCTCTTTGGAGACTTTCGATTGCATAGGCAGGTCCCCTTGTCTTACATACATTAACCCATTTTTTTTTTTTTTGCTTGGCAAACTTTGCAACTTTGTAAAGACCAAATTTGAATGACTTCTTTCCCCAAGATGAACAGCTTAACTCCTTTCTCCTACCTGTGAATTTTAATTTTTTAAATGGGTGCTTCATGTATCTCTCACCACACTATATTTGCTTATGTATTCATATATGTTTTCAACAAGACTATGTTTTTTTTGGAGGTTCTTAATGTCTAACCCAGTGCCTAGCAAATAGTCAAGCTGTAAGAATTGTCTGTTGAGTGGGCAAATCAACAGGTAAAAGAAAAGTGACTGGATAAATGAACAAGACAATACGGGGTGAATAAATGTGTCCATCAGCACACGGCTTCCCCAGCAGAAGGTGTCTGGGTAGCCTGATGATGAGCCTGTTTCCTTGGCACTGAAGTGTCTCCTTCTTCCTGAGTTCAGAAAGGAATGGATGACATGTGATATCTTCAAAATTCTAACTTGGCATTTAATTTATGATCTACATTAGATTCAGTAATATAACAGTATCAACACCAGTTGATGGCCACTGAGTACTTTCTATATTCTTGATAGTAAGTTCTTTACATGAAAATCACTAATATTTCACAACATTTAAAGGAAATAATCTATACTTTATAATTAAGCAATTGAGAAGTTTAGAAACTTGTCCTAAGTCAGCTAAACTAAAAACTGGCTCTGCCTCCAGACTTAATTACTTTTACAGAGAGAGAGAGAGAGAGAGAGAGAGAGAGAGAGAGAGAGAGAAAGGGAGATAGATCTTACTGAGCTGGTGAACATCCATTTCTCAGATAACCTTGATGCAGCCAAACTCTGCTGCCCACATATACTCAATAGTCTCAGGGTGGAGTGTCAGAAGTAGAAGTTACAAGGAATCATTTTAATTGCATTGTTGTCCCCTCTCCACCATTTACCTACCTACCCTCCTGCCTCTTTTCTAACTTGATGGCTGTAATAACAGCCACTCAATAGCCCACTTAATTTGACTTTTCCCTCTGTTATTCCTTGGGTGCAATTGGGCATTTGAATCTGCCTCCTTCACCTGCCCACAAACATTGCTTGAGTTCAGATCTCCCTCATGTCCTAGTTGGTTACCCAGCTCCAGTTTAATGTCTCTAATCTGTGTTCTTACCTACCATTATTGTACTTTCTTAAGCAATATTTTTATTAAAACTAATTTTAATACAGAAAAACAAAAACCTTTTTTCAATCATCATATGTATCTCATCCTTCCAGGACAGAGAACAGACCTTTGCTTGGAGTAAATATCCATGTTCAGCCTGATTGCTGCCTACTTCACCTTTAACTTATTTCTGGCTACTCTATCTGTTCATCTTTGCTGCACATGCCATAAACATTTATAATTCCACTCCTTTGCTCATATAAAGGTATGTATTTTAGTCAGTTTTTTATCTCTGTGACAAAATACCTGACAAAAACAACTTAAAGAAAAAAGGATTTATTTTGGCTCATGATTTCAGAGGTTTCAGTCCATGGTCCACTGGTCCCATTGCTTTTAAGCCTGTAGTAAGGCAAAAACATCAATGTGTAAGGGTATGGTAAAGGAAAGCTGCTCATCTCATGGCAGCCAGGAAGGGGAGAGGGAGAGAGAGAAAGAGAAAGAGAAAAAGAGAGGGGCTGGGGGTAACATATACCCCCAGAGGGCATGTCCCCAATGACATACTTCCTCTAACTAGACCCTACCTTCTACAGTTTCCACCACCTCCCAATAGTCCAGTTAATTATAAACCTATCAATGGATGAATCCATTGATGAGATCAGAACTCTTGCAATCTAATCACTTCCTGTTATAGTTAGATATAAAATGCCCTCTGAAGAGCTCATAAATTGGTGTTAAGAGTTGATATAATTGGGTCTTGAGGGCTGTAATCTAAGCAGTGGGTAAGTCCATTGTAATGGACTTATCTGGGCGGCGGCCTGGGCTGGCAGGTTGTGGCTGGCGAAGGTGGTTCCTGAGGCTGCAGCGTTGGGGATTGTATATGGTTCCTCCTCCCCTGACTCGCTCTCTTGCTTCTGGCCTCCATGATGTGAGAGCAAAGCCTTGTGCTCTCTCCCTCTCTCCACTTTCTGCCACCATGCCCTGAGATCCACAGTCCCTGACCTCAAATGGACTGTACCCAGAACTTCAGAGGAAATTGTGAGTAAATAAGTTTTCCTTTCTTTATGTTACATGGTCAGGTCTTGGGATATAGCCCTGAGAATGCTGACTAATACAGAAAATAGTACCAGAGGAGAGGGGTCACAGCTGTATCTTAGTCTGACCATGTAGATTGTGAGTCTTTGGAACTGCTTTGTGAGAGGAAATTGAAATGGTCAGAAAGTGGCTAGAAAGGTAGATGGTACAGACTGTGCTCAGGAGATTTTGGAGGACAATGAAGACTCCATAGGAAGTGGAGGCCATACATGTTACATTCTGGCAGAGAACTTATCAGCAATTTGCCTGTGTCCTGAAACCTTGTGTGAGGCTGTATTTAAAGATGATTTCCTGTCAGAGGAAATCTCAAAACAGCAAAATACCCAAATTGCATTATGGATATTGATGTCTGCATTCAGCAAATTGTACACCAAATTTCAGAAGTGGAAAGTAAAGCAGAGAGACTTTATAGATTTACATTTTGGCCAGAAAGGCATGTGTAAAGCTGGGACCCAGAGAGATGATGTTGTGGAAAAAAGTAAAATGGCTGAAAGGAAGGAAGAAACAGTGATCATGATGGAGGCGGGGCCAGCAATGGCCAGGATGGAGGCAGCAGATGGAGTTGGGGCTAGAGGCAGCCCAGATGGACATGGACCCAGCTGCGGACCCAGATGGAGTTGGCCCAGCAGCTGTGATTGAAAAGGGCCCAGCAGCACTGAATAAAGAGGTCATGACTACCTTTCCTACTGGTGGTCGATCTTGGCGCTCATGTAATACTAGCTCATGTAATACCTCAGATTTCAAAGGAAGACCTGGGAAGCCAGGCAACATGTGTCAGGGTCGGAATCCCTGCAAGCAGGCTCAAATGGGGAACTTTGTGAAGCTGTGAAGGTGAAACCAAAGTTGCAAGAAAAAAACCTGAGGTTTAGAAACACCAGAAATGTGGAATGACCGTAAGGAAGGGCTGCTAGCTGTGAGCCGTGGAGCCAGGCTAGAAGAGCCAGGACCCTGCCCATTGCAATCAGCTAGGCTGCAGAGGCAGGGATGCCAAGGTCCCTGGAGATCAAATCTCACTGCCATGTGTGCCAAATGCCAGAAGTGGAGCCACAGGATTAAATGCTTGCTCTGCTGGATTTTGATATTGTTTTGGTCCCATTCCTTCTTTCTCTGGCCCTATTCTTCCCCTTAGAATGGAAATGTTTACTCTTTGACACTGTATATTGGATGCATGTAACTTGCTTTTACTTTTACTTTTCTTTTCCTTTTACAGGGGCTCACATCAAAGAGATCACTTTGAGTCTCAGAGGAGACTTTGGAACTTTTGAGTGATGCTGGAACTGTGAAGACTTTGGGAATCTTTGGAGATGGACTAAATGCACTTTGCATTGTAAAGTGGGCATGAGTTCTTCAGGGGTCAGGGTAGGAATGTTATAGTTAGATATAAAATGCCCCCTGAAGAGTTCATAAATTGGTGTTCAGAATTGATGTAATTGAGTCATGAGGGTTGTAATCTCAGCAGTGGGTAAATCCATTTTCATGGATTTATCTGGGTGGTAGCCTGGGCTGGTAGGGTGTGGCTGTAGAAGGTGGGTCCCTGGGGCTGCAGCCTTGGGAATTATTTTTGGTTCCTTCTAACCTGGATTGCTCTCTTGCTACTGGCCTCTATGATGTGAGAGCAAAGTCTTGTGCCTTCCCTCTCTGCTTTCTGCTGCCATGTCCTGAGATCCATGGTACCTGGCCTCACATGGACTGAACCCAGAACTTCTAAGGAAACTGTGAGCAAATAAATTTTCCTTCCTCTAAGTTTCATGGTCAGGTCTTTGGATATAGCCCTGAGAATGCTGACTAATACACTTCCCCAAAGCCTACCTCTGCACATTGCCGCACTGGGGACTAAGTCTTCAATACATGAGCCTTTGGGGAACATTTCATATCCAAACTATAGGAATGTTCAAAATTGTATCTTTTAAAGCCTATTTCAAAGGTTGTAGCTTTTTCTGGATGACATTCTAACCCTTCTCCTAGTTTTTCCTAATTGGGGAAAAATTGTCCAAATTCTCATACTTTCCTCTAATACATCTACCTCTATGTTAGCACTTAGAAAATGATTTTACTGTCTTCATTATATATCTTATTTTGCAACAGCCTGAGCTCTCTGAAGTCATGGACCATGTCTTAGTCATGTTGGTATCATTAGAATCTAGTGCAGTGCTTGCCATATGGATGATACTTAATGAAACTTTTTAATTAGTTTTGACAAATCTGAGAAATTCACATTTCTGGCTTCTTCTAAGAAATTGGAAGATTCATCAAGACTGGACCTGAGGTCCTATGCTCTAGCAATAAACAGAAGCTATTCCTTAGGGGCTAAGCACTCTTCAGTTTGCTACAGTCCCCACCAACCCTTCTTGTTACTCCCAGACAACTTCACTCGATGAAAGGAACTGCCTGGTCTCTGAGGCCCTTCCATTTTGTGATGCAAATCACAGCATTAGCTGGAGATAGGAGTTGAATTCAATTTTATTAATGGCTTATTCTAACCTTCAAATGTATGATTCTGAGTATAATTATCAAATAAAGAGCAATCCTGAACAGCAAAGGAACTGGACAACAACTCCAGTTTTGAGTTCCTGTCCAAATCAGTAGAATTCAATACTTTATTACCTATTTGGCCTTATGGAAAAGTCATTTAAAATATGAGATCTGAGGACTTATTCTGGTGAAAGGATCATATTAAGAAATCCAGGGAAACTCTATACCCCTGTTGGTCAATAGGTAATTTTGTATGTATCTGACAAAGGAAGCTGAATTTGAAAAGCAAGACAATTCTAATCATCTCCGATTGCATTATGCAAATGTTTCCAATAGATCTATGAGTCTACTGAACTTAAAATTTTACCAGTTGGTGTGACTCTGAAGTGCCCCTTTTCTTTAGAATAAATTTTTTTTAAGTTTTTATGTTCATTTATTGGTGCATTGTAAATTATAATTATACATTTTGATATATGTCAGGGTATGAACACCACACATGCACTAGAATAAAATTTTTTAAGTATAAACATTATCTGGAATTCTTGGAGACCAGATAAGAACCTGGGGACTACCCCTGATTTATCCAAAGCCCTAGTTTGAACAATGAAGGTAGGACTTGGTGGTGAAGGTAACCTGGCTATAACATTTGTCTTCCCACTGAATTCCAGAATAGAATTGTCTGGTCTGACTTTTGGATCATATTCTTCT